>JBAJNP010001920.1:0-53986 GCA_036877545.1 Yasuhikotakia modesta | reverse complement strand
TGTGTTGTATTGAAACATTCTTTTTTATATTTACTCACTCTCATGTCCTTCCAAACTTGTTTAATTTTCTTTTTCATGGGACACAAAGATGTGTTGCTTGGTGTGTAAAATGCTCTCTGTTACAATACAAAAAGATTGTCAAATGCTGATGCTTTTCTCATAGTTTTGTCTTATTGGTTTACTGCTGCATGTTATGAAGCATTGTAAGAGGACACAGTCATGGTCACTCATTAGACTCTAGGTTAAACAGCTGTTTTATCCATTTAGCACCTTTTAAATTTGACTGTGGAACTAAAAATGGTAAAAACTACCTTTAAATTATAAAGAAACAGTCCCAGCATAATGCTGTCCCTCTGGTTTTTGTCACACTGTTGTCTTACATGTAGCCCAGGCAATGGATGATAAATGGATTAATGTAATTACTCACAGCACTGCCCACATTCTGGAAGCTGGGTGAAAACTGAGCTTTCACAAGGGCCCCTTTGCTCTTCTGTGTAGCAACATCATCTTCTCTATAAACTCTAAGGGAAGATCTTGGTTCATAATGGCATGTGTTTTATCACATAGTGTTCTTACATTTCCATGTTTAACTGATGCTTAGCAATAAACTATTCTGTTAGTAGTCATGATTATCAAATAAATATCTGCTAATTATTTTCTAAGCTATTTTCTAATTACATTTATCCTTCTTTCATGTCAAACAAAATAAAACAAAGGAAAATATATTGTTGTTATTATTGTCATCATTATTGTCATATAAAGTGAATGAGGATGGATACAGTTAAGTCCCAAAATGACAAAAAAAAAGCATCATTGAATATAGTCCATGCAGTATAATATTTCATTAGCAATTAGCAACCTCAGAAGTCATATACATTATGATACTTGTACAATTATGGAAATAGACAGAATCTGATGTCATTATGAATCAAATCTTTTCCTCACTGGTGCTTTGGAATCTGATTTTCATATATCCTTTTGTGATTCATGGAAGAACAAAATAATTTTGGTTACAACAATATGAGAGTAAAATAAAGTCAATTTTTTAAGGTTAACTGCTACTTTTAAAAGATTAATTAATTTATGCTTTTGATAACTACTTGAAAAATGCTGCAACATGGATTTTCACAGAACCAGAGCAGTTCATGCAACCACAGCTGTAGCTCTTCTCTGTTTGTTATATATGATCATATAGATACACATCACATCCTTTTCACTGAGTATGCAAGAGAAGTTTCACATGCTTTCATAGTTGTCATGTTCTCTCTCACGTACTTGTGCTTTCCAACTTCCTGTGGCAGGTTTCATCTCTCAATCAATAGAAAGTATCTTCTATATATTTTACTCAGGCCAATTCACATCTCACTGTGAATATAGGTCAATGAACAAGATTTTCAGATGTAGAAAGTTCAGAAACTGTCGTTAACATCAATTTTTTTTTGCCTACGGGTGAATCTATTAAAACCTGTCAAAAACAAGACATTTCACTGCAAAAGAAAATGAACCATTTACATTGTACATTATCGTTTAGCATTTTAATAATACGAATCTTAAAAAGGACCAAATAAATGTAATCTGGCCATTTTTGCCTGGTGTTGAGTCATAGTTAACTATAGCATTTTAACATGGTTATGTTATCTTTGTTTGCTCAATTAATCAGTAAAAACAAATACAACAACACAGTTTGGGTTTGCCCAATATTTACAGTAGTCTAGATTACCAGAGTCAGACTGAGTAATGAAGTTAAATAACACAGATTGATTTATCCACCTGTTGTGCAGTTATTGTATTTGACCTGACATCTGAGCTCTAGCAACATATACAAGGTTAAAGGTTATAGAAAAGCTTTTAAACAGTATAAAACTTTAAAGTAAAACTTGTGAAAACTTTACTGTAAATCCTAAAGTTTACTGTAAGCCACTTAAGCAAACTGCTCAAATGAAAACTGTAAGAAAACTAGAGGTCATGGAATGTACCCGTGAATGCATTGAGTTTAGTGTCTACAGGAGGATAACAATGCCCATTATTAGTTATTGCCTTTTATCTTTAAAGCCAGGACTTGAATTAACACTATAGTGTAGATGTCTGAGGGCCCAGGTATGTTTAGTTTCCATGTTACACCCCATCTCTCACAGAGTTCAGCACACAACTAGACAGTTTAAGCGTAAATATATTTTTCTATTTGCAGTGAATCATAACCATAAAGATCTTTTGTCTGAATACACCCATAGTGCCTAAAATGTTTAAGTTGTACCAAGTAGTCAATAAGTTTTGCTGTCTTTCATTCATTCTTTCTCACAAATGTGTATTGTCTTCTCACAAATGCCTCCTTATCACAGGCTAACAGGAAACATTTCTCAGAATGTTGGCTAAAATTCTCTAAAACTTTTCTCTAAAAGTTATTTTTTTTCCTTGTTTCAAAGTGGACATTAAAAATAATGATATAATAAAAATATTATAAAAATGTGTAATATTTAACAATATTACATTGTTAAAATGTACATTGTGTACAAATGTGTACACAGTTTTTGACTGACACACTGAACAGTACATATGAAGAGAGAGATGTTCAGAGAGAAACGAATATAGTTCAAACACAGTGTACATATACATAGATTATCAGATAATGATGTAATCATTTATGGCCTGCAGTCTAAGAGATTTCACCTATCATTATGCTCATCTCACTCCAGCCTCTAAAAATACCAGATTCCAAGCATTACAGACATTGCCAGAAAACATACATGATTCAATCATTTACATAAAGTAAATGATTACAGGACTTTGGGCGGGTCATGGAATCACTGTGAGGAGAGTTCTTCAATGGGCAGTTCTTCAATCTCGCTATAACGTGGGAGCATTTGATTTTACAAAGTGTACCACAGGGCTTTTATCTAATAATATTTTATAATTTTTTTTATATTTAATATTTTTTTTATTTAAATTTAAGAGCATAAGCTTTGTATAATTAAATAACACCCTTAAAGGTCTAGACAGGAAGATAAAATCGGTCAAACACATTAGTAGTTTGACTACTAATTTTTAGTAGTAACATTTTTAATTTTTCATATTTTATTATCATTAAAAAATTACATAATTAAAATTGTTAATAATTCATAATGTATACCTTTATTATAACAAAGAAATAACATTGGTTATTATTAAACTGGATGTTTCGAGCATTCCTAGAACTTTCAAGTAACATTTTAATTCTTTTGTCACTTTTGTTACTACTTGTTCAAAAGAAACGATCTTGCAACGTAAAATTGTTAGGTGGGAAATTACTTTATTCTTATACTGTCCTCTGGACAAACTCAACACTGAATACCTGAGTAATTAAAGGGAGAGAAAAAGAATGAAATACTGCCACAATCAACCCCTGACCTCCTGTAAAAGAGCAACAAACAGAAGAGAAGTTTAATATATGACTAGATGAGGCAGGTTCTATGAAACTGATAAACAAGTTTTATAGCCATTGTCCTGTCTGTGCTTTGGATTATTTGGTCCATAACTGCACGACAGTCTTTTATAGTTTAGGTTTGTTTCAGTCAGTTTTTAAAAATGATAAAATGTACAAATGAAGTTTAGAACTATTTTGTCTTGACCCTCTTGATCTGACCCTCAGTTTTGATTTTGTTTTTGGATTTGAACTAAATAAACTGTTAATTTAGATGTTACCATATGCAAAGCTGTATGTCAAGTAAATAATGAATTTATTTCTATTTATTTCATCTCAGCCAACAAAGAACTGGTCATTTCATCTTCTATTTTACACTATTATCTACATTACATAAGTGTTATTTCCAATTAATTTTTATCTAATAAAGTAAATGTAAAGTAATAAAAGTTACACCGTATGGGTGTAATACTTTTCACACCCCAGCTTTCCAGATTCCAAAAGGTGGCACTATTGAGTTTTGAATGGTAATGAATATGCATTGTTGATTATTTTTGCAATTATTTTAATGTATTTAGCAATGCTTAAGTTTTTTACAAAAAAATCAGGTTGTATTGTCTTATTGCAAATGAAAGAAGATAAAATCCGAAAAATGCATTAAATTTAAAAGCTCTTCAAAACTTTAATGGACATTTGCATTGGGAAAAAAACACATTATGAAGCATACAAACTTTAAACCGTCGTTAAAGAAACATCCATTAACGTTAACAAACAGTACTAAAGCTAATCAAAAAATAAAATAACTGTATTTTTAAAACGCAGGTCGAAAGAGTTAAATATTCACAATGAATCGATTTAACGCTTTCCTGCCGCACTGTTAAAATGATAGTCAGCTGACGAGAAAAGTTTGGCTTTCAAAACTCGCATGTTAATGACTCTGAGATCCAGCTCTCTCATTGGCTTGTTCCGCGACCGACGTCATTGCAGCTCTAAAACTCACCATTGCTTTTAAACTATACCGTGCCGGCTTTTAAAACCTCACCAGGCTCGACGTGTGTCAGCAGCGTTTTACGCACTCCTTAAACCGTACACTTACCAGTTCGGCTACGATGTCTGCTGGTGTAGAGCCACCAAGGTCTTAAATGTTTGAAATACAAAGCCGCCGAAATTCTACAGCACCGTGAAGAGAAAGCGATGCGCTGTGCCAAGGAGAGCTCATAAATAGGAGACAGAAGAACCGTAAAAGACTTCACATTTGTTTTCTGCCACTAAGAGTTAAACATTATAACATCACCAAGCTGGCTCACTCTCTCCTGACGCAGCCCGTTTTGACAGGTGCTCTTCATCCGCTGTGGAGGACAGTCAGCAGCAAAAGGATGGCTTCAGAGCTGGCACTAAGCAGCTCCGACCTGCCCACCAGTCCCCTGGCCATGGAATATGTTAATGACTTCGATCTGATGAAGTTTGAGGTGAAGAAAGAGCCACTGGAACCCGATCGCAGCATCAGCAAGTGCAGCCGCCTGATCACTGGGGGCTCCCTGTCTTCCACCCCGATGAGCACGCCCTGCAGCTCGGTTCCCCCTTCTCCAAGCTTCTCGGCGCCTAGTCCGGGCTCCGGGAGCGAGCAGAAGGCGCACCTGGAGGATTTCTACTGGATGACGGGTTACCAACAGCAGCTAAACCCGGAGGCGCTGGGTTTCAGCCCCGAGGACGCGGTGGAGGCGCTGATCAACAGCGGTCACCCGCTCCAGAGTTTCGACGGCTATGCGAGAGGGCAGCAGTTCAGCAGCGCAGCAGGGGCGGGAGTCGCCGTGGCCGGAGAAGAGATGGGATCCGCCGCTGCGGTGGTGTCCGCAGTCATCGCCGCCGCCGTAGCGCAAAACGGGACGCCTCACCATCACCACAACCACCACCAGCAGCACCAAACTCCCGGGGTCCAATCCAGCAACACCTCCTCAGCCACTCACCACCAGCACGCCCACCTAGATGAACGCTTCTCTGACGAACAGCTTGTGACCATGTCCGTGCGGGAGCTTAACCGGCAGCTGCGCGGCATCAGCAAAGAGGAGGTGATCCGACTAAAACAGAAAAGAAGAACCCTCAAAAACAGAGGCTATGCCCAGTCCTGTCGCTTTAAGAGGGTCCAGCAAAGGCACGTCCTGGAGGGCGAGAAGACTCAACTTATGCAGCAAGTGGACCACCTCAAGCAGGAGATCTCTCGACTGGTGCGCGAAAGGGACGCGTACAAGGAGAAGTATGAGAAGCTGGTCAGCAGTGGCTTCCGAGAAAACTCCTCCAGCAGCGACAACAACCCCTCATCACCGGAGTTTTTCATGTGAGTTGCCTAAAACAGCCTAGAAAGGAAGTCGGTAACGGTTTTACAAAAATATATTTTTCCCCCTGTTATGGGGGTCGTTAGATCAAAGCTGGCAATTTTTTTACAGTTTTATGTGAACTAATATCAGTTCTCCTTGAGTGTTGGGCTTGTTTTGCAACCAGACTAAACTTTATCCTTCATATGTATTCTTGTTTCTCATGTGTATGCACATATACACGCAGGATATAGATCTTCATTACCCAAATTTTTTATTTTTTATAATTTGTTTGCAAAAAGGAACGTTTGATCTTTTATTTTTATTTGCCAAAGTCAAAGGATTTTTGTCATGTCCCCCATTATCATCTCCTGTCTTTTGTTTGTTGTTTTGTAACGTTAAAGACGTTATTGCTATATACAAAGACATTATTTTAAGCGCCTGCATGCTGGTCATGTATGGTAAAAATAAACTTCTTTTAGAAAATAACCTTCTATTCAGCATGGCATCCATATATTTCATTTAATTTCCCAATCACTGTTTTGGAATACAGACTTGGAAAAAAAATGAAAGGGACCTGATGAAAAGATTGATTTTCACAGATTGTGTGCAGTTTACACATTGTAGAGAGACAACATGAAATAATGTTTTGGGCAGAGAACAAGGACCTTGTTTCTAAAATGAACCTTACTTCTGGGACATGTTGTAGTTGTCAGAATGTTCCTTTTTAATGACTATGAAACAAACCACATTTTATGCATTGCCTAGGAAGAATTACAAGTAGCCCATGCCACATGTTGACACTGACCAGTAAATGTTGATTAAGAGTCTCGAAGTTTAGGTGTTACTCATGTTGTGGTGTATGGGAAGGCTCTTAGTTTGTATACAGCTGGATTTTTCTCATGTGGGACTGCTTGCAATGAAAAGAGCAGTTCAACATTTTTAGTTCTTATTATGGCCTACCATTTATTGTATTTTAAAACTAAAGCGTTAAACTAAAATTTCAAGTCAACATCAAAAATGATGCTTTGGGCAAAAGAATAACATCTGTAAAGATCTGACCTATTTGACATAAGTTGTAGCTCACTAAATGTAGCTTGTAGCAAGTGATATATCACACAAAGGAATCTATCTAGAACGCTAATTTAAAAGGCACCCATCTTGGCTTTGCTGAAACTAAAGGATTTAATCTTATTTAGAAATATTGTCAAGCAGGGCTCGATTCTTTCTTTATTTCTTATTAATTCATTATTTACAAGGCAATAATATAGTAATCAATATAAAAATGTCTGGACATTTTTTATAGTCATGGACTGAAATCATTGTATAAATTCAGAATATATGTTCGTCAATAATTAAAAAATGTAACTTACTGTTAAACTTATATATATTTTGCTGTGCAAAATAGTTTAATCAATTAATCATATTTGATGTTCGTATGTGCTTATTTTCATTTCATACAATTATATGATATGCAATAAAATATGATTTGGGCCTCTTTTCTGGATGTGGTTCGTTAAAGTTTTGTTTTAATAATTCAGTAAAATAGTTGAACAGAATTCCTGCCTGGTAACAGCTTGATTTCATTATGTATTGCGCAAAGTATGTTTGGTGGCTTAGAAAAAATATTATCTAGCAATAGAAACATACTCATAAAATTGTAAACATAAAGAGATTTGATTAAACAAAGCAAAATGTGATCAAATATTTGTTAAGCTTAGTTGACAGTAACAGCATATAATATAGCTAACTTATGCTATCTTGCTAACTTAAATATCCTATGGAAATACTACAGGCTAATCAAACAGGAACCAAAAGCATATGTTTTAGTCTCAATAATGCATTTTATGGCAAACATTTCAACATTCCAAAGTTAAGCTCTATACCAGGGAAATGGTTTTGTTTAGACTGAGGTTATAGCATTGTAACTATCACTTCATCTCCTTTTATTTGTTTCAGCAATTGCTGACTTACGACAGAAATTATTGATTACATCACAAAAGTTGGGGTAAGATCATATGTGCTTCTGGCAGATGTCAGCTGTTCTTGTAAATGCGTGAGGTGTTTACTTAGTTGTTGAGTTACAAAACAAGACAGCAATTTAACAGTAAAAAGTGGTTTTAGTGCAATTACAAAAGAACAAATGTGTGTATACGAGTCTGTTGTGTTTATATGAGTGCACAGTTTTATTACTGTAGATATATAATGTGCTTTACTGCAATGCCTCTTAGCCACGGTTTGACACCCATAAATGGGTCACAGGCCTGTTCTGCAGAGGACATAAGAGGAAGAATACTACCAATAAGTACACCTAGCACATAACAATTAAAATGGCAAAATAAATCTTTGACACTCTAAGCAAAATTGTGCCACATAATTGTATAGGCTAGGCTGTTGTTTTTAAAAAATGTACAAGCTGTCAGTTTTTCTTTTTAGCGTAAATGTAGTTTAGTGTTTATGACTTGTTTATATTCACACAATAAACAAATGTTGGTAGCTTTGTTAGGTTGCTACTTGGGTTTATACATGTAAATGTGAATATATTAAAAACATGCAAATTTACCAATTATTACTTAATTTGCAATTACATAAATGTTAGATAACTGATGCAATGATGAACATTGAGAAAATGAACATCAATAACATGAAACAATCAAATGAAAAAGTAACTGAACATATGCAAATTACAAAGAATAATTTTAAAAGAGAAAACAAAAAAAAAATCAAAAAATCAATAATAAAAATATCCCAGTAAGGGTAACTGTTCAGATACTTTATCCAAACTGGCTTTGTTTACACTCTTATCTGGAATTATTATCTTTCCCCTTGTCTTCATTCTGCTTTGTGGCAAAGGCTTTTTACAACAGTAAAATGTGAAAAAAGCTATACTGTGGGGAAAGTAAGCAGTCCTCACAAGGGAAATTAATTATTAAACATATTCAAATGCTAAAAGGTTTTAATAAGTTACTTTTCGGTGAGGGTTAGGCAATCAAATATATATAGTTGGTAGAGTGTAAAACACATTATGTCTATGGAAAGTCCCCACAAGGTATATAAACCTAACATGTATGTGTGTATATGTGTTCCCTTTCAGGAACTCGAGCTGCATTGAAACGCTATGGGAACGCCATCACCATTTTATGCACTCTGATGCAGGTGTCTAATCACAAATTGGGGGGCGTGCTGTCACAGGCGGGGTGACGGCATGACCAAGAGACTATAAAACGCACATGCAAAACGCTGCTCGGGTTAGCTTTGTTCATTCAGCCTCCCCTTTTTAAAGATATCCATAATGAAGTATCTAAGTCTTGGGGAAAGCTATTTTCAGCCCACATATAAAGCCCTGCTTCCAACATCTATGTTAATATGGCAGGGCTGGCTGAGCATGGCTATAAGGCAATGCCCTGGGTGGAGCAGGTTGTAGCTAGCTACCTTTCCCCCAGTGAGGCATCGTCATTAAAGGCTTCATCCCTGCCTTCTAAAACCACTTCTGATTTAGTAGGCAGGAGGTACATGGCAGCAGGTCTAGCAGGTGCCTCTTTAAATACTATGGCAGTGCTTCAGGCATATCAGGCAGACCTGCTTAAAGAGCTAGATGGGGGAAAGGGCTTCAAACCCGAGGGTGTGAGCGAGCTGGGTACCCACTCGCTGCTCACTTTAGGCTGGTGTTTCAGTGTGCAGCAGCCTCAAATATCGGTTCCCCCCAGTGCCAAAATCAGCAGACATGGTGGAGAGACCACTTCTGTTAGACAAATCAGATCGAGTTCTCCCTGCAGAAATATTTTTACAGGGCTCAGATCATGTTCAAAACTTACTAGAGGCCAGTTTTGAGAGACTGGTACCCTGACTATTGAAAGACTATTTGGCAGCCTGGAAAGTACTGCCTCATGTGCCACAATGGGTCCTAAATAATATAGAACTAGGGTACAAGATCCAGTTCACTCGAAAACCACTTTTGTTCAAACTACTTTGGTGGGTTCCACTCAGGCTCTAGTCAGGCAGGAAGAAGTAGAGACTCTTAATGAAGGAGGCTATAGATTTACTACCTCCTCAACTCAGGGAATCAGGGCATTACAGCCACAACTTCATAGTTCCAAGGGAAGATGGGGGATGAGCCCTATCTTAGATCTGTGTCTTCTGACTGCTCAGTGATGAAACTGAAGTTTAAGGTGCTCACTATAGAGAAGGTTGTGAGTCAAATCAGATCCGAGGACTGGTTTGTCACGATAGATTTGAAAGATGCGTACTTCCATATCCCCATGTTTCCTGCACATAGGAAGTTCCTGAGGTTTGCTTTCAGGGGCAAAAGCTTACCAGTATCAGGTGCTTCCATTTGGTCTAGCACTCTCACTCCCTACTTTTACAAAAGTTGTTTATGCAGCTTTGGCTCTGTTGTGATACCAGGGCATCCATATACTCAACTACATAGACAATTGGTTGATTCTAGCTCCTTCAGAGCAGATTGCAGTTCGACATCGAGATGTTGTTTTGTATCATATAAAGCAGTTGGGGTTTAGACTGAACACCGGAAAAAGTGTGCTTTCTCCAGCACAGGGAACAACTTATCTGGGTGTAATTTGGGACTCTATAATGATGCAGGCACAGTTGTCCCCTGCTCGAGTAGTCTCAATCCTAAACACAGTCAGGAGAATGAGAGAAGGCCAGTCACACACTGTAAATCAGTTTCAACTCAATGTCATTCCATTCAGCTTGCTGCACATGAGGCCCTTACAGTGGTGGCTCAAAACCAAGGGGTTTTCCCTGAGGGGCAATCCTTTCCATCAGGTCAAGGTCACGCGGTGAGGCCTACGTGCCTTAAATATATGGAAGAAACTTTGGTTCCCTGCAGAGGGCCCAGTACTGGGAGATCGCTGTCTCCATGTCATCCTTGCAACCGATGTGTCCCTTACCCGTTAAGGGGCGGTCATGAGTGGCCGCTCAGCCCTAGGTCTTTGGGGAAGTTGCCAGCTGTCCTGGCATATCAATCTTTTGGAGATGTTGGCAGTAAACCATGCTCTCAGACATTTTCTCCCAGACCTGTTACTCCACCATGTGCTTGTTCGCACTGACAGCACAGAGGTGGTTGGTTGCTTCAAGTGCGAGCACTTGATGTTTAGGTCCACAGAACTGTCCTGTGGGGAAAATCTGACCAGCGTTTTTGTTTGCTTTGGGAATCCTAAGCGCGGTTTTTCCGCTACCAAGCAGACTCTAAGTCGTTGGATTTCTGATGTGATTCGCATTGCTTATGAGTCCTCTGGTATCCCCCCTCCTAAGGGGACCAAGGCACATTCTACTCGGGGTATGGCGGTCACTTCAGTATGGATAGTGGGCATCTCGTTCCCATAGCGCTTCGATGCAGTTCGAGTTCCTAAAAGGGAGCTGCGTCTCCTGCCATACCTCAGTTCCACCTGCCTGCGCTTGCTTCATTCAGGTCCTAAAGTAACCCGAGTGGCGTTTTGCATGTGCGTTTTATAGTCTCTTGGTCATGCCGTCACCCCGCCTGTGACGACACCCCCCAATTTGTGATTAGACACATCACAAATTGGGGGGTGTGGTGCACTGAGGGGCTTTCCCCTGAAGGGAACGAGACGCTGCGTTGAAATGCTATGGGAACGCCATCAAATCACTCTGATACAGAGTATGCACTCTGTATCAGAGTTAGCTATTATTTAAACAGAGTATGCACTCTGTATCAGAGTGATCTGATGGCGTTCCCATAGCGTTTCAACGCAGCGTCTCGTTCCCTTCAGGGAACCAGGGTTACATATGTAACCTAAGACGTTTTTGTGTGTGCATGTGTGCACGTAAGAGGTTGACTTTTTCTTACCTGACTGTTGCGCATGTGCAGCCCTACTGCCACATAACAGCAAAACATGTATACAACAAATAATGTTGTGTATTTATCTACGATAAACTGTAAATTCCAAAATATTAAACATGTTAGTTCATTTAGCCTTTTTAGCTAATTAAACAATCTGTAACTGAAAATAATCAGCTGTTGGGCTATTATTTAATTTGAATTTATTGTGATACCTAGGGTACATGAGCCCATTTATTGAGAGCTGTTTATCACTGCATGATGTGTGCCTTTAAACTAGTCATGACAGCATTGTCATCTAATGCCATATCTACCTATATATAAACATATAATGTTTGGTCATGTTATGGTGAGTGTGAATATATATATATATATATATATATATATATATATACATATATATGTACATACATACATATATATATATATTTTTAGGGGGCTTGGCAAAATTTATGGAGACTAAAGCCCACCAAAAAACAGCCTAGTGATGTCCAAATTTAGAAAGACCTGAAATAATTACAAATGGTTATTCAACATTACTAACTATCAAAGCCTTTGTAACAACATTAGGAAAGTAATGTGTCTGTGCAAGACCTTACATGGGGACAAACAGGGTAAAACAAATGTTCCCCAAAATATGCGATTTAGAACTATTAACTCAGATTATATAAAATATGGAACTAAATAACTCAAAAGATTACACTTACTTATATTAACCTTTTGATGTTTGATGCTTAGTACTATGATTTTACCTGTTTTCCGCAAGATAAAACGCCTAAATGAAAAACCTAAATGCGTGTTGTTGTAGATAAATAGTTTAGCATTTTTGCATATTGCATTGTATAAACGTTTTTAGGACGTAGACATAGACTAGGGATAGACATTTTAAAAAACATTTAAATATGACAGTTTCAAAATAAATGTTTTCAGTATCATTTGATTATTTATATTCAATAAATCAAAATTGTCAGAACATAGCTATCCTGTGAAACACATTGTTCTGTAATGATGCGGGTTCATATAATCAGGCTTGAATGACATGCCTGACATGGAAACACACAACAGCTCAATACAATAAACAATAAACCAAGAACCAACAGTAAACAGCCCGTCATGGGAAGTAATTTCCAAAATGCATGGATGGGTGGGTGGGAAATCTTGGTCAGGCATAATATCCAGAACAGAGTGCATGGAACCCAGTGATGGCTCACCCTCAGCACTTATGCAGTGGGTGTAGCCCATGTCATCCACCTCATGCTCCACCGCCAGCACACTCACTTGGTCTGCCGGCACCGGCTTGGCCTCAGCGACGAACCTTGCTCTGTCTCATGCTCATCCTATGACTCCTCAGTCACCAGGTGCTCGGACTCTCTATCCAATGTACTCTCGGGCAGTGGCTTTGCAATCATTGATGATGTTGGGCTTGGCACTGGGTCAGTAGTGGGGCTGTCGTCCCTCTTGGTCACCACAATGGTTGTATGCAAGCCACAGGATGACAGCACCCACTCAACATACTCCAGAATATTCCCCTGAGGACCCGATCCAGACAACCACGCTCTAGTGGCACTGCCGAGTAACAGATATTACAAGGTGCTGAGACGAAAGTCCTAGAATACAGTTAACTTAGCTAATGCCAAAAAGTCACTGGCGTGGTCCTTGATGGAGCGCTCCCCCTGCCATAGAAAGAAGATCTGATATGATGGGTCAGACAAATCCATGAAAACAAAAACACTGGACAAACAAAAAATGGAATTATGCGTTTTAATACGTGCCATTTACTTTTGGCAGTTGGTTATTTTTGTAATGATGCAGGTTAAAATAATCAGGCTTGAATGAGATTTACAAAAGATTTACAATCTTCACAAGAGAAACAGACATGAACAGTTATTTTAAAACAGTCATTTGTGCATTCTTTCTTCTTCTTTTTTGTTCTATACTTTTATTTATTATTATTATTTTCTGTTGTCTAAAAGATGCAGTATGCATGATTTAATCTTGTGTGGATCGGTCCAATATGTGAGGTAAATGCAATATTATTAAAATAGAAATTTTAAAAGCAGTAGTAATATAGTAATATAAACTTGTGTGTTTTTGTATCTTGACATTTTTTTCTCTTTCAGGTCTTCCAGAAAGTTCCTTCATCTGTGACAGTGAGCTGTGATCTCTCTGACCTTGGCCTTGAGGTAAAGCACTTCCTGTCTTAAAAGTTTTCTCTTAATTCTCTCTTCTCTGATGTACTCCTCTCTTGCACCAGATAAACTACAAACATGCAACACCACAGACTGAAAATGACCTCAAAATAATTACCTGTAGACTCAAAATGTGTTTATTTATTTCTATATGTGTATATATTATTTTCTTTTGGCAAACCTTTGAAGAAACCCAAATTTGTTCAAAACATTTTTAAGCATAGCAGTCATTTCACCAAGTATATCACACTGCACCTGAATTTTAGTAAGGTTGACACTTTCTAAAGTGCTGCATGAAGCATTTAATTCACTTTACACTGACTAAAACAATTGTACATTCACCTTCCCAGAGGCCAAAATTTTAGGGTAGGGGTGATGGGTTTCTGAAAAGCGGGTTAAAGCAGAATCCATCTTGCATGACATTTTACCCAAGCACCTTCTGCTCCTCATTCCTGGGTAGGGCTTGTGCTGGCTCGTGGATCTATGATTTAGGAAGGTTTAAGATGTTTGTGTAGAACTTTGCTGAATCATAAAAGTGCTTTTAGTGACCAAAGTTCTACGTGATTGCTGCATCAAGCAGGTGTAATTAATTCAATACGCTGTGTCTTCTAGAGCAAGACAAATGGTTTTAGCAAAATTGTGGTTGTTTATGATTCCACATCCAGCAGATGTTTGCCCTCAAAATTCCCTTCCTGTCAAATTTGATGTCCATTTAGCATGTTTCACACATGTAACTCTCTTTCTTTTCCTCATGCAAATCTGCATAATACAGGATAAGATGTTAATGTCATTCCACCTTTCCCAATGCACCTTTTATACTAATTAATTCAGATTCTTTTTTATGTAGTGTTTTTCAAAATGTTACAATGTTTCAAAGCAGCTTTACATATTAAAAAGCACACAAAATTGGATTGTAAATTGTAACATATACAGAACATACAGCAGAAATTTTAGAAAACATAGTGTATACACACACACAAAGTTAAATTGTATTTTTTAGAGGTTGCGCTTTCATAACACAGGGGATTTGATGGAATTCTATGGTGTTTCATTTAAGTATGCAATTATTTTTAATGTTTCTCCTTAAACCTAAAAGTCGAAAAAAGTAGACATAGATGAATATTGAAATGAATGCATATAATTCTAAATAATAGTGTCTTTTGATAGTAGGCTTGACAAGTAGGAGCTAAAACTTTGAGAAGGTAGATTTTAGTGTTAATAGAGGGTAAATGCTATTTCCACAGTGTTAATAGAACACTTTCACATGTTATACATTATCTTTGTTTATCTTAACTTATCTCTTTTTTACTTTTTCTTTGTTTCTTTTACATTATGTAATGGTGAACTGTCAGAAAAAGCATTTCACTGTATGTCGCACTATGCATAAAGTTGTATGTGACAAAATCTGAATCTAATAGAAGATAGAAGCTGTTTACACTGTTAAAATAGCAGGATTTTACACTATTTATACTACTTATTGCAAAAAGTGGCAATTATCTGCACCTCAGTATTGTACTACATAATATAAGCTCTTTCTTCACCTTCCCTAACCACACCCGATAATTTCTTTCAAATATTCTTTTCGATATGATATGACATTTGAAAAGGGAGAAAAAAGACAGCTCAGGATGGTGAAAAGGTGTGATACACGCTTGTCAATCTACAGCACTTAAACAGTAGATTAGTTACAGATTAGTGTTGACTATCCCAATCACATGTTGGAAGGCGGAGTTAGTGTAATAGCCTGTGTCTTGTTGGCAGGCTATTTGCACCAAGTGTAAATAGACACTCGATATATGATTTTATGGATTCAGGCACCAATGGGGGAACAGAAAGTACACAGAAACTACTTATGTAGAAGATGTCCCTGGGTGTGAATACACAACCCTGTCTGTGCTGTGTGTGGTGAGTGTGATATCGGTCAGAGGGCGGGTGAGGTGAGGCTTGACTTGTTGAGAGTTTTCTCGCTGTGGGCTGCTCAGACATGCTGATGGAGTGTTGTTTGGTAAGGATGGTGCGACTCATCACGCCCTTCACTTCTGCATTTTTCTGTTTCAACACTGTCTTTCTGTTTCAAAACAGATTCTTAGACCTGAAGCCTAACGGCTCTCATCACTGCTGCAGTTGAGGCACTTTGGGATTTGAACATATAAAAATCCACATGCACCTGATTTCAAATTGATAGTTAAAAGCAGGACAGGTGATTTTTTTTTCCAGAAACCTTTTTTTGCTATGCTGGCAGAAAGTCCTTAAAAGCTGGCGAAAAATCTTAAAAACAGTAAGTGGTCCAGGTGAATCCATATATAAATATGTATATATAAAAGAAGTGTGGGTTTTGAAGCCAGCTTCTCCGAAAATGTCCCTGCTTATAATTTAAAAATAAGTTTTAAAATTTTTCCTTGTACATGTGTCTGTGTTTAGCTTTGTGAGAATCTGCTGTTAGACACTACACCATTATGCATCCAAAAAGCATGCGTAAAAATCATATTAAACAAAATAAAAAACATATTAAAGTAGAGGTAGATTTTCCAGTGACTTCTTTATAGGACTATCATTCCCATACACCATGTACCTGGACCATGCCCCTTACAACTGTTGGCCATTACTGCAATCAAGGATATTACCAATACTTACCTCAGCTAAATGAACATTGCGAGGTCTTGCATTGCAGTTGTATACAATTCTGAGCATTTCCCTGTTTTTCGTCTGTTCTGGTTTTTGATCTGTGTTTTGGTCTCACGCTCCTAATTGTTTGCCGCCTTCCTTCTGACCTTCGCTTCTGGATTACTCCTGTTGCTTGCTGCCTGCCCTGGTTTTCTGCCTGGACTTTGTTAATGCTTCGGATTGCCTTTGCTATTTGTTGTTTCTAGTTATCGACCCCTACCTGTATGACTATGTTTGTGTTTAATAAATTGCTGCATATGGATCCACCGTCTCTCACGAGCCCTATGTTACAGAAGATCTCGCCACCCACCGATCCAGCAGCATTCACCACTTGGACCGCTGGCCTACCAGCCCAAGCACCGCACAATTTTTTTGTAGCACTGGACCTTATGGCAAGCATACTGGCCAAGTAGGAGGCTCTTAAGCAGGCCTCACAGGAAGCCAACACCACCTTTAATGGCTTCACGGCACTGCACAGCTCCTGGACGACATTTCCTGTTCCAGTGTCCAGCCCGGTGGTGAGTGTGTCACTCATTCTTGGAACTACGTTGAGGCGATGGATGAGCTGCGGACCTTCCTGCCTCTCATGACACTGTGGTCGGAGGATCCCCTAAAAGGGTCTTCACTTTGGAGATCCTGGACGCAGCTCAGCCAAGCCACCAAGCTCCCTCGTCGCCAGCCTGTCCGTCAGTCCTCCAGTTTCACCAGGCTCCTTTGTCCCTCTGGCTCCACTCTGTTCCGTCGGTTACCTCCTGCCATGGATTACACTCTTCTGGCTTCACCTCTTCCCTTTATCCCACCAGCTCTGACCATGTTTTCTGTAAATAAAGCTATGCTGCATATGGATCCTCGAGTCCCGAGTCAATTTTACAGTACCCTCTCCAGACTGTTTAGCACTGATGCTGTTCAATTGTGTTCAATTCCTGCCCAAGCTTTAACCAATCAGATTGTAAGATTCTGGAACATTTGCCACCTACAATGCCACAATTTAAAAGTAAATGTTGTTGAAAAAGGTAACAGTTATTGGGATAACAGTCACTTCTGAGTACTTTCCTTTTTACAACAAAATAAATGATGCATTAACCCATCCAACCTTGCTAATATATGGTAACAACGTGTTTCACTGAGCAGCACAACTTGACCCAGACTCACTGTGTCCACACAATCTTCCAGGTATCTGCTCTATGTAAGGGAAATTAAAGACAGAGGCTGGTGATCTATATTTAGCCATGCAGAGAGCAGACAGCTGTATTTTGGGCTTTAAGGTTAAAATTATGGACATCGATGGACAGTCAGGGCAATAACATGTCCAGCATGTTTGCTTTATGAATTTTAGAAACAGCATCAGATCAGACCAGACGAAAAATAAAAAGTTTGAGAACCACTGCTTTAAGCAGTAATTACGTTAATATACTCCTAACCCTAATTCTCTTTTTTTTTTACTTCTTTGCAAATGTAGTAGATAAGAATCTGAAAGATGTCAAAAGCTCAGCAGCAGCAATGTTCAAGTCATGAACATACACTTGTCAGTACAACAGCACATTAGGGTACAATCTTTTACAGTACAAATTTGAAGCAACTCAGATTTCCTCTGAGATTACACCGCAGTGTGTGTAGCACACTTTTAGTTTATTCCTGAGGGTAACTGGACTCAAAAGGAGTGAAAAATTATTGCTTTAGAACAGCAAATTATGCCGTCTTTAAATTGTATCTTTAGCCCTGTGTAATTGAAACTGTGTAATTGTATTGTAAAGCTATGTCCGGGTATTGTCTGTGAGGATTTTATGACTTACCCTTTTATATTAACTCAAACAGCAGAAAGACAGTTAGACACTTTCTAGTTTTAATTTTATTTTATATTGACTACAGAAGCAGCCCTGTGCCTGGGCTCCGCCCCCACCAGCTGGTGGCCATCTTCAATCATGCCCGCTATTTAGACACACTACACACTTTGTGAAGTCTTGATTTTCCATGAGCTGTCAATTCTAAGCGTTTTTTCCCTGTGTTGTTTTCTCTGGTGTGACCTTGGACTGTGTACCCCGTTTTGGGATTGCTTGCTGCCCATCCTAAACTCTTGCCTGGTTTTGATTTTGGATTACCTGCTCTGTTTGTTTGCTGTGGTGTTGACTTCTGTCTGTCCTGAATCTGTGTTAATAAAGCTGCATATGGATCCAACATCTACCGACCTGTCAATACACATGTCTTATATCTGTTAGTCTCTGAAAAGTTTTATATCTATAATGTGTTGTATGTTACAACAATTGTCAGAGGTTTTGTAGTTTTAGAAGTTGTAGTCTGTGGCTAGCATCGCATCTTAGATTAGCTTAGGGTAATTATAGTGTTTTTTTAAGGAATTGGCAATTTACTGCCAAAGGGTGAAATGTGAGGTCATTATAGAGTTGTAGAACCTACAACCTGTCTGACCACAGGGGAATGCACCACAATTAGGGTGTTATAGCCATAAACTTTTAGGAGCAGGTTGGACGGGCACTTTGTGGCATGTGTTAGAGAACTGTGGTCAACCATCGGTACATGAACTCATTTGAAATTACATCTGGACACATCATTTGAGAAAACAATGCTTTCTAAAAGATTGCATATGTGGAATGTACATTTAAAGATCATTATAAAACTTATAAAAACATTATAAAAAATTAAATTAACAATAAATTATTTGCTAAAAATTATTTGGGGATCTTCTATGTCAGGTGGGGGCGCTATCGAAAGCTATATTCAATTCATAGCTTTCCGGTCTCTTAACTGAGGTTGTTGAGACCTATTTGCAATCCAGAGCTTCTTCCACGAGGAAACTGTATTCCCTAAAGTGGAAACTCTGGCCTAGTCAACTGCCTGGTTGGTACAGTGCTGGAGTTCCTGCAGGCACCTTCTCTGCTGGGTTGGCCTACTCCAACTTAAAAGTTTATGTGGCAGCACTTTCTGCTTACCATGTCCCTGAAGGTGGCTGTTCTTTGGGTAGACATCCCCTTGTTACACGTTTCCTCCGCGGTGTGCTTAGGCCCAGAGTGTGATCTCATGTCCCCTCTTGGGACTTGGCTATAGTGTTAGAAGCTTTATGTGCTTCTCCTTTTGATCCTATTCAAGAGATCTCCGATCTACATTTGTCGGTCAAGTTGGCCTTTCTACTAGCCATCACCTCTCTGAGGAGGGTTCCTGTGGCCCTTTCTCATCACCTCCTTTCTGTGGCCCCCACTTATTTAGACTTTGGGCCTGGTTCAAGTTTATTTATAAAGCGCTTTTCACAATGGTACATTGTTACAAAGCAAATGTACAAATGACAGTGAACACAGAATGACAGTATACAGAAATGTGATATGAATATTGTATATAATTTTACTGATTTAAAACTGTTTGGTCTGAATGTGGCAAATATTAAGGAATGTTAAAAGTGAAGGAAGAAGAATATTATTGTAGAATAGAAGAATTGTAATGTAGAATATTACAATTGCAGCTAAAACATCTCACTGCTATGACAGAGCAGGGAACAAATATGAAATTAAAACAGTCTAGCTTTGTTAAGTGAGTTAGTGGTCAATTAAAGCCCATTATAATCCCATTGATTTTTCACTGGGCACCCCGTCCTGTCTTTGTCACCATGCAGACCTGATATTGCTGGCCACAGGACCTTGGGGAAATAGAAGATAGGCAGACTTAGTAAGAACCAGCAGATCTGTTCTTATGGAAAGTGTTCCCGGTTATAATAAATAATCAAGCCTTGATGTCATGAATGCATGAATTAATTTTTCTGGGTTTGATAGAGAGAGCATGTGTCATACTTAAGGTGAAAAAAAGCAGTTTTAAAGATATGGGAAATGTGATTTTCTAAAGACAGATTGCTGTTGAAAAGGACACCCAGACTCTTAGCTGATGACAGGCTTTATAGAGCATCCATCGATGCTAAAGCAGTTATCTAGATTGTTCTGTGTGGAAGATTTTGGTGCAGTAACTAAAACTTCTAGTTAGTCTTGTCTAGTTCTATTAAACAAAACTTCGTTTGTCTAGTTTAATAATAGAAAATTGTTATACATTCTAATAGTTGATGAAATTATTTGTCTTGTTTGGCCTTGATGAAATATAGACCTAGGTATCATCAGCGTAACAATGAAAATTAACTCCATTATTCCTAATAATTGCACCCAAAGGTAGCATGTACAGGGTGAACAATAAAGGTCCAAGCACTGAGCCCTGTGACATGCCAAACTGGACTTGATTGATGCTTTTCCATTCACATCTACAATCTTGAACTGGTCAGAAAGATACAATTTGAACCAAGCCAGTGCAGTTCCATGTATACCCACATAATTTTCAAGCCTGTTTAACAGAATGCTATGATCAATAGTGTCAAAGGCTGCACTAAGGTCCAGCAAAACTAAAAGAGAGATGCAGCCACGATCAGCCGACAGAAGTAAGTCATTTGTCACTCTGACAAGAGCAGTCTCTGTACTATGATATGGTCTAAAACCTGACTGGAAATTCTCATAAATACAGTCTTGTTTCAAGAAAGAACATATCTGTAAGGACCCCACTTTTTCAAGTATTTTAGAAATAAAAGGTAAGTGTGAGATGGGCCTGAAGAGCCTGATGTTTGCCCAGTGACTGGCCACTGAAAAAAGCGTGGTAGGCTGATAAAGCCGCCACATATACCTTCAAGGTGAGTGAGCTAATCCTGCAGAAAAGTGTGCCTGCAATAACTCCAGAACTGTACCAACTGCCAGTTGACTAGGTCAAGCTGGTGGTCTCTGCCCAAAGAAGTGAAAAGTTTCCGGTTCAGGGCATACAGTTTCCTCGTGTAGAAAGCTCTTGCCCCTAAAATTTAGAAGGAAGGAGATGTATGTGTCTTTCAGATCAATCATTACAAACCAGACTTCGGACTTGATCTGGCGGAGGATCTGGCATGTGAGGAATGAGACAGGGACTTGCCCGTCTCATTTTCCTTTGCCAGATCCATCTTCGAACCCCATGAGTGCAACCACCACTCAGCCTCAGCAAAAGTAGGGACAGCACTGTGAAGAATGCTAGTAATGGCTTGTAATCAGTAGGTTGCTGGTTCGATTACAGCACTGGTGGGTAGCATCTGAAGTGCCCTTGAGCAAGGCACCTAACCCCTGATTGCCTCCCGGGCACTGCAGGGATGGCTGTCCACTGCTCCACACTATGTGTTCACGACTTGCAGTGTGTGTTCACTCCTCACAAAAGGATGGGTTAAATTCAGAGGTAACATTTCGGTTATGAGTAAGAAATCCATGTGAAATCCATGTCACTTTCACTCTTTAATGAGAGCCTCCTGGCAAAGGGTCCACATTGTGAGGTGTTCACACTCCTTTGAGAGCTGACTGAGCATGCTCGACTCCTTCACACACTTAAACCGTGTGTATCCTCACTCATAGTAGTGTGGGCAGGGAGGAACACACAGTCTAAAGTGCTGCATGCTCTCTAACCACTTGTTTTTGTCTTAGATTTCAGCATTCCTAACTCTAAGGACAAACAATAATAAATAGAACAAACAATTTACAAAGAGTGTCACTGAGTGACAGAAACTACCGGTTTCCTCAACAAACGCACTTTCAAGCTACCTCGTCTTTGAAGGATCAACCCCATTGTATTGATTTCACACGATTCAAAGAGTGATTACCCTGGAGGCATCCCTGTAGCTTCTCGGCGCAGATCAAGCTACTGAAAGGGAACAGAACACATTTTTCATTCAGTATAAGATGTTCATTAACAAAACTAATTAGCGACACTACATATGTATTTGGTTTATAAACGGTGTTGACTGAAATACAACACATTTGGACTATTTCAATCAATAGATGTGCATTAGAAATCCCTGTCATTCCAATACACCTCAGTCAAAATGTCTAATGCTACTTAATTCATTAGATACTAAGATACTACTGATACTAGCATGTCTTTCCCATTGTAAAAAAGTGTCCTGATGCAGTTTGTTGAGGCTCCAGTTGATCTTTCCATCATTGATGAGAGAATGAACTGGTCAACACAGAAGGTCTTTGATAAATGGTCACAGTCTGGAACAAGCTTAGAGATCTGCTGAACAGGTCTGCTGAAGTTCTTCTAGCTTAGCATCCTCAGGGTTTTATGAGTTTTAATCAATCAGTAAATAATCAGTGTTAAATAATTGTGATCTCAGTATTGTACAAAATAACTGTGATTATTGCTTTTGTCATAATAAAGCAGCCTTGGTCCAAGGATGTAGTGCATTTCACATGCATAATTCATGAATTGGTTGTTGTTTTTCTTTCCATGCCCCAACTATAAAAAGTCAAGCAGTGGGGTGTTTGGAGTCAGTGTGTCTGCCTCAAGTGTTTTAGACCAGACAAATGTTTACAGACTAGTGTTTACAGGGCTCAGTGGCTCTATTCTGTTAAATGATTGGTATGTGTATATGTTAGTAAGATGATGCAGGGGGAATAATGTCTCCCCCATTTTATCTCATTTAATTAGTATTGAAATTACTATTCTTTACCAAAAGAATGCTCTTTCCATGCTTAATTATAGGCTAGCCTTGCTGTCACCCTTTTTAAAAGGCTTGAGGCATCCAGTTATAAACAACTAACAGAAGTTTGTGTTTGCAGAGTGAGACTAGATCCTGTAGTCTGTACTGTTAATGGCTTGTTCTCTGTGTATGTCATTTAGCCTCTTTGTGGAGTGTGGCTTCAAAGTCATGCAACCTATCTGAGTTCTAATACTGTCTCTGGTATTTATAATAATGCTACAAACTTACATATATATTGTATTGTTGTTTGTGGTATGTTGAGCATTGAGTGTGTTTGTATTCCACAAAAATTCCACAAAAAACGATTTAACAGCAGGTTTGAGAACCCCAGTGCAATTTATGCGGCCTCACTGGCAGTACACTCAGCCTTACTAGTAATGTTCTTAGAGCAGTTGGACTCCTTTACTGTCCCCCCTCAGGAAATACAGTATTTAAGGGACTGACCATGACATGGGAGGGCTCTGGTGTGGAAGCCAGCCCATGAGATTGAACTGACGATTCATTTTGAATTCATAGTTGTACTGTGCAGATGTCACTTATTTATGTGCAGGTTGACAGAATTTAGCTTTAAGATGAAAACCAGAGAGAAAGTTGATAAGTTGCTTTATGGTACCAACAAAGCCTAATATATGCCATTATTATTTATTTTTATATAATGTGTAAGCATGAAGCTCTCCGCTTACACATGGATTTCCTTTGCTCTTTCACAAAACTAGACATGCAATCTCTTTATGAATTATCTCTGCTTTCGCTAGAAAGTGCACTTAATGCACTTAAACTTTAGATTAAGTCATTTTAGTTACACTTTAGGTTTCGTAATGAAGTAAAGGGTGTACCGGTTGTTACAAGTTAAAAAACAAAATTAGGTCTTTACTTAATAAAAAATATATAAAAAAATATTTTATGCTGTGCTGTGAATCAAAAAGCTTTTGCTGTGAATCAAATTATTACCTCTGCAGATATTTCTGTATTTAACACATTACACACTTCTGTTCAGTTGTCGCTTAAGAAGCTTCCTTCTATTTGAAAGTCTGTTCATAGTCTGTCTGACTTTTATGAAAACCTCTAATAAAGCTTACACTCCACATGTATATTCTTATGCAATAAAACAATCACACTCACACTGCAATTTAGTGCACTTAGACTTTTAAACACTTCAGTGTAGTTCTCTGGTTAATGATTATAAATCTATACTTATTTCAGCCAAGTCACCACACACAGGCTCACAGAAAGATTTGTTTTAGCATTGCAGCCAGGGGCCTTCTGAAGTTCAACAGGGAAGAGGATAAATAAACTTTCAAAAAGTAAAGAGACAAACTTTTTAGAGAGAAATAAATCTCAGACCACATATGAGGGTTAGAAGCCTCAAAATCATAGATGCATAAAATTCTGAGGATAGATTCTGTCAAAGGATGCTTGTGTTGTGTGTGTGTTTGGTTATGCTTAGTTTTGGGAAAGAAAATAAGAAAAACTTTAGAAGTAATTATTACTAGAATATAAATCACTAGTATTAACAGGTATGAGGGTTCCTAATAGCGAACCAAAACATCTCTGTTTGTATGTACAGAGTTGCTGTGTAGCTGTTCCTCTTGTTCCTCCAGCCTGGTTTGTTAGCTTCTGTTGTTATCTGCTGTTACATTAATGTGTCAATCTGTGGTTGTAAGTGTTATTAACAGTTAGCGCTAAAAGTGCCTCTGTCAGTGGCGCTGATCTTGCATATGTGTGGTCAGCATCATCTTCTCTGGGCTATTTGTTAAATTATCATCACATTTGCACTAACCATTCATACCGCAATCCATTCACCGTACAGCAGCCATTTATTTTATATGACGAAACTGGTGATTTTCTCCTAGTGCCAGAGTAGAGTTTATTATAATTAGCATTACATAAAACATGTATCCACAATACCATTGTGTATCATGAGAGGTAAGAACATGCATATCCTCTCTGGGATTTTACTGCAGTGTGTAAGACGGTGTGATTGCATCAGTGCGCATATGTACAGTGCAGTGTGTGTGCTCTGTAAATAGCTGAGTCTGAGTGCCTGTCCACTGTGTGATTCTATTTTAACTGCACACAGCAAAGCAGGCCACTGGCTGTCTTAGCAGAACACTGTCATGCGAAAGTAAATAAACACATTAACGCACTGTTTATGCACACACTTGTCCTTACATACAGAAACACACTACAGTAGAACAGTACTGATTAAACAAAGATCTTTCTAGATTGTCCTCTAAAACATAATTGTAGCCAATGATAGATAACGCCAATGATGTCCATTATGTTTACATTCTCCTGCAGTTTTCTGTTTCATTTCTAGATGACTGTCCCTGACGCTGTCTGTGCAGCTTCCTGCTGGGAATCCATCCTCCTGCCTTGTCTTTTTTTGTACATTGTGCACTAGAACACCTCCTGTTCGGAGATTGTTTTAGAAACGGTTTAGATGCAGTTTATTTTGCCTCAAATTAGTATAAGAAATCCTTGTGTTGCAAAAATAAACAATTAATTTTCTTGTAACACTAAAGACTAAAGACCTTTAGTATTCAGTGTTACGGTGTGGGTGGTGCCATTCTCTTTAAGTTAGAATAAGTTTTAAAACTTTATCACTATCACTATTGCCCAATATTGCTCCCTTTGGAGTGATGTATTTTTTACAGCGCACAGTAATTAGTCATAAGGCTTTTGTCTCCAGAACTTAGTGACACTAAGTACAAATATGCATGTGGGTCGCATACTGTACTTCCATGGCTGTGTGCAAGCAAACACATTTGAGATTAATAAAAATGTTAATGGATAGCTCTTGAAATACTTCAGTTTGCTTTTTTTTTAGGATTTTTGCTGTCACAGCATTTTGTTGGTTTTAGAAACACTTGCCCATGGACACTAGATATGCTTAATATTTAAAATTCATGTCACTTACCCTCTCCTTTTATCCTGTGTTTTTAATTTGATGTTTAAAATATTCTGCCTAATTACTTACTTCATGCACCTAAATTCAATGCAATGGTGTCATCCATATCTATTGGGATTTTAAATCACTGTTTTGAGTGAGCTGGTGTGAGGCATGCATTTAACTATTTGAAAGGAAAACTATTTTTTGCATGACACTCTGCTTTATAACATATTTGTTCAATTCAGATACATTTGCTTGCGTCTCTGTCTGTAATTGCTCTCTCAGCCATATGTTTTTATAGCCTGCTTAACAGAAAATTATCTCTCCAAAACCAACCACATTTAATGGATTCACTTTGCTTTAAAAACATTGTGATGTTTTTAATGATTAGAGAAATGTTTAATGTTTAATGATGTTTTTACCAGAACATTGCTACTTCTTGAAATATAAGAGAGAAGATTGGAAGACATTTGTTCCTTACTGAGTCTTTGTAAGTGCTTCATTCATTCTACATACTAATAAATATTATGATAAAATGTCATGAAATAAGAAATCTGCTGTGTTTTGTGAGGAGACATTAGGTATGATGTACAGTACAGACGATTTCAACGAAATCTCCCTTGACTTCTTCAATTACTTCTGCTTGTTCTACAGCACATTAGCACAAGCTCCACAGTTTGTGGACAGTCTAAAAAGTCTGAGTATTTTTGCAGCTTAGTGTACATGATTCAGAGCTGCAGCCATGAAGCATCTTGACTGAATTCAACGGCAGAATTTGAATGATACAGAATGCATATATCACACCAGTTTTGTAAATTTTATTAAAAAAAGAAGAAAAAACTTTTTCTGAATGTTTTGACACACACATTTAAAGGCTTTAAGCCACTGTGGGCAGTACTAGACAGCCCTGGACTTATGTGGCATGTGAATTTCATGGGTGTCTTTTAAAACGACACCACCAGAGCTTCTCTGAATAGTCACACTGCCTTTGATTTCATTGGCTTTTGTCATCCATTTCAAATGCAATGACATCTTTGTACGCAAAGCTAAACTCTGGATTATGATGCAATTAAGACAAACTCCAGAAAGCAAAGCCACAACAAGTGATAATTTACTTCCGATATAAGCTGACATATGTTGTGAATTGCAAAATTTTAACCTTAAAAAAACTGTGAGTTTTCTTTGGGTATCCAAGGCCTGTCTGTATGAAAAAAAGCATTGCAGTTTTTCGTAAAGTTCAGTTTGACATTTATACTATTTTGAAATGAATCATTTTTAAACAGTATGAATGCTGTTGGCCCAGAATAGGCAAAAAGAATATAGAAGTGTGTCTTTTTGAAGGTCAGGGCATGATCAAGTAAGTGTTGGTTTTAACCATATTACTGGGATGTTTTCGCATGCATATATGTGGGGTTTTAAGGCTCACCTCAAAGTTGGACCTGAGCCTCATGGGTGGATGAAAAAATCTTAATGACTTACAACGCATTAGGTGGAAATGCCTAAGCAAATGCACATGCAAAAAATGACTCCATAACAAAACAACAAAACGTTAAAAACATTATTTTATAGGTTGTAGGAACATTTAAAATATCCCTTTTTATTAATGGTATTGCTTAGAAATTGTTGATTAGATAATAACTGGTTATAATAAGAATGTCTGAAATGTTCCCCTAAATACTTAACAATACTATGTCATTATGAAAATGTTCTAGTAACATTACTGCAAGAACAATTTTGAGATAACTTTTATAAAACATTACCCAATGTTCTGAGAATGTTTCTTGCTAGCTGGGCAGTCTTATGGTTCTTTTTTTTAAGTGGCAACTGCCAGCCCAGAGATGCCCCCAGAAATAAAGAAGGATAATGCAAACAATACAGAAATCCCACTTCGCTGTGAGCACCTTCTTTTTGTAGATAAAATAATTCTACTCCCCATCACTTCAAGACTGTTTTGCCACCACAGACCGGGACATGTTTAAACAGACAGCCACCTACAACCAGCACACTGACATTCAGGAATATACTGAGAGTCTAAGACAGTCACTGCTTACATCACCAAATGCATGTAAATGTAACCAGGACCATCACCACCAAAGCAAATCAGAAACCATGGCTTACAGAAATGCTGCCTTTAGGGCCTGCAATGACAATGACCTGAGAATAGCTAGGGCCAACCTGTGGGCATCATCCCCTCCTCTCTTGTCCCCTTCCAGTTTGCATATCAGGAAAACCAATCCACCAATGATGCTGTCTCCAATGCTCTCCACACATCTCTTTCCAATTTGGAAACAAAGGATGCTTATGTGAAAATGCTGTTTCTGAATTTCAGTTCTGCACTTAACACCATCATCCCACAGCAACTAATGCAGAATATGGACTGGCATCAACAACTCCCTGTGCAATTGACTGCTGGACTTTCTCAACAGAAGACAACAGTCAGTTTGGGTTGGCAACAACGCATCCAGCACTATTACATTGAACACAGGGGCACCATGAGGATGTGTTTTCAGCTCCCAGCTTTTCATCCTGCTAACCTATGACTGCACACCAACATACAGCACCAATCTCTTCATAAAGTTTGTGGACAATACAACAGTGGTAGGTCTCATCAGCAACAATGATAAGATAAACTACAGAAATGAGGTGTAACAACTCTAACAACAATAATTTCTTTCTAAACTTAGAGAAGACAAAGAAGATTGTTGTTGACTTTCAGAGAGCACAGACCCAGCACCTTTCTCTAATCATTAGCAGTGCTGCTGTAGAGAAGGTTAGCAGCACTAACTTTATGAGTGTACACAGAACAGAGAACCTCTCCTGGACCACCATCATCTCTGGCTAACATCTCTGGCTAAAAAAACACAACATTATTTCCTCCGCAAAGCAGAGGGGACCCCACCCAGCCCTTGCAAGGTCTTTTTAGTCTTCTGCCATCAAGGAGGAGATTTGCAGTTTCCAGGCCTGACCACAATACTAAAGAATAGCTTCAGTCACGAGGTTGTTAAAAAGCTCTCTGTCCTCTGCCTTAGGAGTCACAGAACTGTAACTGCACACACACACCCCAAATGACACAAATGCACAAGCCACTTTTACTACTGCTGCTCTCTTTGTTGCACTACAATATAATCAGGTCCACTCTTGCAAATGCTGCTGTCCCTTGTTTTGCACTAATGTACATATCTAAACACACACATGCTGTAAATGTGTATAGTGTACATATTGTGTTTTTTTTTCTTAATTACGTGTATTGTTATGTTGGTTTCTTACATGAGGGGTCTGAGGGAAACAGAATTTCCTTTACTGCTATGCAATGGTAACTTTGTTGTGTTCTTTCACAGAAACAGAAGATGTCTAAATGTTTTTTGTTTGACCGATATTAGAAGGATTATCCACAATAGTCGTAGTAACTCATATTGTTAACGGAGAAAACTGGACAATATAATATGATTTGATTTTGGTTGTACATAGTTAGATTTTTTTGTCCTCCCTGTCTGTTTCACTTTCTTGAAACTCTGGGTCAATTAACTCTTGTGGTTCAAAATAGGGAATCCATTCTTCAAACTGGTCAAGTTTTTCGGGGTGGCAGTTGTTCAGCCTCAAGTGGGTGAGATTGCCGGAGCTCTAGAGAATGTTGCAATGTTGGTATTGCAACATAAGAGAGCCCTCATCCAGGTCCACCAGGTCCCATACTCAGCCTGTTTCTCCTGCTACCCACTGTCTCCTCTTTTAATAAAGAAGACCAGACAGTCGTACCCACCTCCTCACCCAAGGAGCAAGGAGTCTGATAAACCTTTTTCAGTTCTTGGTCACTTTCAGAGTGGTCCACTATTAGTGTTCAGATACAAACAGGTAAGTACAGCAGGATGGATCAGCAGGTTGTGCCTCTCGTGCCCCAGCACAGTTCCTTGAAGCATAGACACTACTCGTAATGGTAGCTCCTTAGGACAATCCATTTTGGCTAAATGATTCAATTTGGTGAATCATGGTGCCCGCCCAGGTTCAGCAGGGTCCTCCTCACCTCAAAGGGGCAAGAAGACCCATGTTCTGGGATAGAAGTAATTTTATCTGCTGAGTTGAACTGAGCTTCTACAATCCTAGACCTGCATGTCCTGAATCAGGCACCCCACAGATTACCCTCCAGAACGGTCATGTAGAAGCATATAATCATGGTGGTTCACCCTATTGGATTTGCATTGGAAGGATAAAGGGAAATATAAGCATAAAGGGATTTTGTGCACCCAGACTGATTGGGAAAGAAGCTTGTGAAGAAGAAGGTTGTGAGGTTAACCCTGAAGTATTTTAGTGTAGGGCATCTCTTTTTCCTGAAATAGACTCAGTCAGCATGACAACCCCTCACAGAGGACCCCACCACTCCATGGTCTCACCTGACGTTTTTACAAGCAGATGTTTCCCTTCAACAGCTTTACACTATTACCTGGAATGTACTGGAAACCACAGATGCTTTAACCAGCTGTTTGTCTGATTTCTGATGCTGTTGCAAAACAGAGGTTAGCCCATTGAATTGTGGATCCCATTTCTATGGCTTACCAGTCACAGAGATTGCAGAGTCCACTTGGAGTCAGTGTGCACTCCACAAGGGAAATATCATCCTCCTTGACTTTGGCAAAGCTCCTCACTACAGTATCAGGCATATGTAGAGCTGTCGGCTGGGTTACAACCTTGTGGACCTGGTTGAGACCTTTTTAATGTAGTAACAACTGGGTGGGTGTATCACCCAGTTGTCTGCGCTGGAATCGAACCAGCAACCTACTGATTACAAGCCTGACTCCAGAACAAGTAGACCACAAATGCCCACATGTGTCAAGGTAATTGAGACATGAAAGTGTGCACACTTCAGGTCTATGGCTGCAGATCAATCTAGTTGCACACATCACAATGCATGTCTGTGTGAGGGAGTCTTTAAGGTCATGAGCAACATTTCTGTGTTTTTGGCAACCAAACAAATTTTTCCATGAAGCACTTTATATTTAAGACAGCTGCTTGATGTTTGACAATTAAATGGTTCTGGGTTAAAAAAAAAATAGAGAGAGAGAAAATGTGTTTGTTATTTAATAATAGTTTGTTGGACAAAGACTAAGAGTATCATAGTAATTAAACAACATATGCATCATATGGTGAGGTAGAGATCTAAAAAAAATACAACCAGTGAGGTTTAGTAACTCTTGCAACAAGTAGTGTAACCTCTTACTCTCAGCTTCCTCACAGTAGTCTTGTCTCTTGCCCAGTCCCAGCCCCCCCCCCCCCAATCCTTCTCATAATCCATCAACACTACTGTTTTGTGACACATGCTCCTGTTGGCAGTCTATTATGCTTGTACTACAGTTTGGCTCTGCACCCCAAACCTTACATACTCTTATTGCAGTAAGGTGCAGTGTCACACACACCTCCAGAAAAACGTCTCCTGTGTCCAGCCCTGCGCTATGAACAAAAATAGCCTTAGCACTAGATCATATGTTTAGATTCATTCCCTATGGCGGGAAGTTGTGATATGGTTACAGTTATTTTTATTATCTGTCTGGGCAAAGTTTTTGCTGTGCACCCTGGCAAGCAGATCAATATTTGTTATAAAAAGCCTCCAACTGTTGTCCAGCTGTGCCCTCTTTGCCCTGAGGGACTGCTGCAAGTGTGTGTGTTCTGGTGCATCCTAAATTAGGTATAATTAAAAAAAAGTTGTGGTTGTAAATTGTAAATTGTGGTTGTGCTGATGGTTGTGAACAGTGTGAATAGTAGACTTCTACCCTGTCAGTGTTCCTGAATTCTGTCTCTCCTTTAAACCTATGCATTAGCTATTTATTTACAATGATCCTTTATTTAGGTCTGGGGTATTGAGTCTAGGGTGCAAGAATTTTTTTGCCTACAGCAGCATCACGTACAACAGATTACTAGGCAGCAAGAATGCAATGATAGGATGTCCTACCTGTCTGTCAAACTTTATGTGTGGAGGAAGTGAACTTTGGAGAATACTTTAAAGCAAGCAAATATTTTTTTTTCCTTGCCATGGACAGACTATTTTTTTTTTATAACATATCGGAGGTAGGAGAGGAGATATGAAATTGTAGCCATCAAATGTGGATGATTGTGTAAAAGATAATTTTAGTGGAAAGGTTTGTTATAACAAAATGAGCTATCATGTAAAACTACCCCAAAAATGTAGTATGTGTCTAACAGACACAGGCAATATCAGCCTTACCAACTGCCCATATCACCTAAAGCAGTTATTATTTGTATGTTAAAATGAAAACACATACCAAAACAGAATAAAATGCATATGTATAATTTTGTTCGGATAAAACAATCCCAGGCCCACCTTTGGCCAGTCACATACCAACACTGTCATACAGTAATTTGACTGTTATTTGACTTTTATTTATTTAAACATTTTTTTCCCATTTTGCCATGTAAAATAAAACAAACTGAAGCTAATGTCTTTGTCTCTGAAGCAATCTCTTCCAGGTGGGCAGTTCTCGGCTAATGGGACTACCTTACAGATGACTATTTTCTGCTGAAACAGACCAGAACAAAAATGTAGAACAATGTCTGAAGATCCTTATTCTGATTGTGTAGAATTTTAAATTATCTATAAAGAACACTAGTGTAAAGAACACTCTAATTTAACACACAGCCCCCATAATACATCTGTTCCACTTTCTTTGAGACATTACTGTTTTGGTGTATGCCTTGTCTAATCGCTCTCTTAACTGTGGAAGTTTGAAATCAATTATCCCAAACCTACTTTGTCTGACAGTTCCACCCAGCCTTGCGAAGACAGTAACACAACCTTAATGGCTGCTTATTATTGTACTATGGGTACATGCCACCCTTGTCTAAAATAACAGACCAGTCAAGTGGCTGCTATGCTGGACTTTGTATTTTTACAAACCAATATGCTGGATCATCTGAAATGAACTGATATGAAAAAAACAATCATCAATGTCTTGTCATCTTTCTCCAGCCTTGAGTATGCTTATATGGTGAGCAATTAGCTTCCACTTGTTGACAGTCACACTTATGATAATGTGATTTCCCAGAACTCTAGTGTGTGTGAGGAATAAATAGAGATGTGAGTGTGAGAGAGAAACACAGAGAGATAGCATTTAGTTTTGTAGCACAGTTGCTACTGGCAGATGTGTTAGAGGATGTGGTTGAGGCTTTAGATTGAGCCCTCTCTGTCTTTATTCTCTCTCTTTCCTTGTTGTTCTCACCCTTAAACTCAGAAAGTTGCAGGCAGCTCAGAGCGCACATATGAACAAATAGAGGTAAATAATCCAAACATGGCACTTGTTGCAATTGCTTAATTTTGTACCTGTGCCTTTTTTTTAGCTCACCCATTCTGTATTTCAACACATTAAAGACGCATGGCCACCCACTCACAATATTGATAACAGCCTACTTGGCCAACCACATCCTAAGACATTCGTAGAATATTCTGTCTGTGGTGAACATGGCTTCAGTCTTCTGTCTCAATTGATCTGAATTATCTTTTGTTTGTCAGAGAAAAATGCAAGTTCACAATCAATTCACCCAAATCCATAATATTAAACCTGCAAATACTTTTTAAAACAATAATTTAAAATCTATAGGCGAAACAAAAAAAAAAAATTACATTTCAGTCTGATGTAAGTCTTATAAATTTCAGTCTGTATATATTTGTTGATTAAGCCACTATTTAAAAATCTCTGTGTTTCAAAAAGCAGTTAGGCCTACCCCCTAAATCTTTCCTTAGTTTCAATGCATTAAAGATTTTCTGCTGTCTCTTTGCCAACTGGTACGTCAGACAGGTAAAACTCAATATTTTGTCCTGTTCCATCAAATCATACATCAATGCAGAATGTGAAAATAGCAACTGTGTATAACTGTGTTCATTGTGAGTCATTTTTGCCATTACGGGTCACGTGTGTGTGTATGCAGGAAGTATTGATTTCTACAAGCCTAAACGGTTTATAAAAACATCACCCTTATTCCTATCATTTGACTCAGCTATAAATGTGATTCAGTTCAGTGGTTAAACCTATGTTGCTTATGTGTAGTATGCAGCTGAACAGTTTTTTCCACTTCAATAACGGTTTCCTTGGAAATAGTTGTCACCAAACACTCAGACAAAAAAATGTATCTATATAAAACAAATAACAACAGTCCTTTAAAAAGTCTGCTTAACAATTCTCAACTAAAAGCAGATATAATATTAAAAAAATAATATTGCGGATGGTTAGGTAAATTTTTCTTTAACCATGCTCTAATGCTAAAAAACACAATTCTTCATGTATCTTTTAATATTAAATGACACTAATAATTGGGGAAAGTTCAAGTTAGGTTTCATGAATATTTTACATAAATATTCTAAATAAATATGTAGATTTTTTAATAACAAAAACCTTTCAAACCTTTCAGGTGTCACAAAGTGTCATCATTTAAAATATGACCAAATACAACCATGTTTAGAGTAACTATTCCATTTATTAAGTTATATAAAAACATTGAGGTGAAGAGGGCTCAATGCATTGCCATTGAGGAAAACTCATACAAATGAAAAATAATTAAATTAATTGCAATTATTATAAAATTGACACAGCCAAACAAAAAAACATGGTGTAAAGACTACACACCTAAACACAGACTGTAGCTAGCTGCAAATATTACAGACAACAATGGAAATATTTCAACGAGACCAAGTGATAAACATGGCTGGCACATGTTTGTTGTTCAGTCAGGTCTGAAGTGGTTAAAGCTGCCATCCACTGCAAACCATCACATATTTGTGATGTGGTGACATCACCCATTGCCAGATGTTGCTTTCATGCTTAAAATGTTGATCATTCACATGGACTCAAACAGCAGTGTTTTGAAAACACCCAAACAGTAACAGAACTATTAAAATTTACAGAATATGGAAGAATATCTTTATACAGAAGCTAATGTCATTATGTCTATAATTCATAGACATTCAACACATAAAGTGGCTAAGTGGTTGGATTTATACATTCATACAAATGTTTGCTCAAACAACTGTTTGTAAGCAAGTATTTAATGTCTCAGACACACAAACATTTTCATGTTGTCATATATTAATGTCACTATATTAAAGAAGAATTCTAATGTTTATGAATACAATTTATAATTTATATGAATTTATTTGTTTGTTATTGATTGTTGGCATATGTATCTTTATTTAATTGTAATTAAAACAATTAGGAATGTTCTTCCTAATGAAGGACTACTGATCGATCAAAGCTCTGGTAATCATAAGAAACATCAAAAATAAAGGCATGAACATTGTGTTCTGCATAGGCCATTAAAAAAACTCTGGTTTTCTTGTGCCATGCTACTTTTATATGCTTTTTAGGTTTATTTATTTTGCTTATTATTAGGCCTATTACTATATATTAGGCATCATATGGTATTTATAATTTAGGTTTAAGTTTATTTGATTTACTTTGCCTTTTTTGCCCAGCAGTGTCTTTTTAAACATAGGTACTGGGTCAGACAGTGTCACAAGTCACTGTGCCCGATAGAACTGTGTGTCTTGGCAGTTTTCTTGTTCAAGTGATAAAAGCTTTTTTAAATCAGCACAGAATTTTACATCTCTCAACACCCGAGCTAAATATCAACAACAAGCACACACACTCATGATGCTTACATAACTTGGTAATACTTTTAAATTAATTTGCTAAGTACAGTAAACTTGTCTCTTTCAGATTGGCATGCAAATCTTATTTGCCAAATAAACTACAGTAACAAGGATCACATTTCTGTCAATTTTTCAGTATTGAGGAAGCATGTCTGTCAAATTTCCTGTAATGTTAGTAGGTCTTTTGAAAGTGCTTGTCAAACCTAATAGTCACTCAAATTGGCCAGGCGGTTTTTACCCCCACAGGCCCAGCTGGTTATGAAGTAATCTTTGTCCACCAGAATTTTCATACCATTCCTGTCTTGTTAATATGGATTAGGTACTGGTTCAACTGGTAGACCAAAACAGACATGCAGTTTTCTAGGGTAACTTATGTGATGATTTTGGTCAACACGTAAAATCTTTTTGGTGATGCTGTTTGACTATGTAAAGTTAAAAGCCCTTTTTTGGACCCAAACCTCTTGTATCAAAATTACAGCATATGCTTATGATGAGCTAAGATAACCTTCTTTAAGTTTCATGATATCCCACAATATTAACTTCTGTTTAAGTTAGGGGTGTAAAGTCCTGCTACTGGAGGACCAGTGTCTTGCAGAGTGTATCTCAAACTTGCCTCAACATAGTAGACAGCTGGAAATTTCAGCAACACTTTCTACGAAGCCCATGCTCATAATGATTTATATATATTTATAGAATAGTAATACTTACTTGTAAATAATTATAAAGGGGGCTATAAATCATTATGAGCATGGGCTTCATAGAAAGTGTTACCGAAATTTCAAATCTGCTTAGTAAGACTTTTAATAGTAGTTCAGAGTTAGATCTAAACTCAGAGCAGGTTAGTTTATATCCAACTGAGTTTAGTTCGATCTAGACTAGTCTATGTGATTGGACATTATAAGAATTGTGTGTGTGTGTGTGTGTGTACTGCATCTTTTTTGCAGTAGAAAGAATACCCATTGTTTCCAGTTTTCCAATCAGTTCAACGGCAGACTTCCCTGTCTGTTTGTACAAAAGGGACATGGGGAATAAATGACTTCCTGTTGGTGGTAAAGAGACCTGGAGGTTAGGAAAGAGATATTCTGGTTTTTGCTCCAGCATTGGGCCATGCTTTATAGGCAGAGCATCAAAGCCTTAGCACCTTCACACTTTTACGAGCTATGCTGCTGCAGGGCTGATGCATGTTCTCCAGGGTCAGGATTCCTGCATCCTGCTACAGCCCAGATAGTTAAAAAACTTAGATGGTCATAAAGATGACACAGCATTTCTTCAACAGCATTTAACATGTCACAAAGACAGGAAACACAAGGCATTGTATCAATTGCAAGAAATGTTTGTCCAATCAGATGGCCTCCTAAAGTTAATAATATTTTCTTAAACTAGTGTTGTGCTCATTTTACCATGATTTCATTGCAAGACCTTTTTGTGCAAAACTAACCTGGTAGTTTCTCATTCAAGATACTATCTACCTTCCTCCACTGTTGCATTCTTCCTCAGTGAAGGCTGCACATCTCCACCACAGGATGGAGATTGCTTCCTGTTTCTAGTTGTTCACCTCTGTTCGAATCTGTGGCAGATATATAGGACAGAGTGTTTGTTCAGACTGACATGCTATTTAGCCTTGCAAACGAAACCTTGAAAGGAGCTATCAATGTTTGTACAGATATCAGACACCTTAAGAGGGCACACGCAAGGTATCAGACAACAGCCCCGAGGATATTTAGACTCAGCATAACTTAAGCAACATGGAGCCCGCTAAACAGATTTTAATAAAACCATTTCAATAACTCCTGAACCTTTGTATAGAGGTGTGAAACTGTATAGTGGAACGCTGAATCATTTTACATCATGATTTAATATTGCATATATTTTATAACTGTAATACAATTATTAGTGAAGCATTCTATACTCCACACAGAACACCTAACTGGTCTCTTAACTACTAAGGCAACAGAACTAAAGACACATCTAAAGTGTCATAGCCTTCATCTGCTATACAACTTCTGTGGTGTAGGTGAAGGATGTTCAATGTTATGCTGTGGTTTCTTGGGGAGCGTATAATGAATTAATTGGAGCAGGGTAAATAAGGTTGGGTTAAACAGGAGAGACAGCGCTCAACAGAATGAGATCATGTTGAGGCACCAAGGAGAAATGAGTATCAGCTATGGAGAATACAACAGAACATGCACAAGTGTGGCTGATCAAGAAATAACTTGGGTGCCCTGGAAGCTTTTCACACAGTCAAGCTGTTCAATGCTACTGTACTTTCTTAAAATAAGCAATGAAATTACAGTGATGTCACTTCTTTTTCTCAACTATCAGAGGAGAGATTAGTTACTTGTGGTATAATTTATGGTGGTGGTAAAAAGTGTAAAAAAAAACTACCTTCTATTAACAGTGTAAACAGCATCTACCTTCTATTTAGACTTAGTGTAAATAGCAACAAAAAATTATTTAGTGTTAGGTAAGTGTTAACAGAAGGTAGATGCTTTTTACACTGTGTTAATGGAACACTTTTACACTTTATACACTGTATCTGTTTATACACTTTATATTTATACACCTTATATTTTCATCTTAACTTATTTTTTTTTATTTTATCTTTAATTGTTACTTTTCCATACATTATATTTTAGTGGTGGGCAGTCAGCATTTCACTGCATGTCGTACTCTTTATTAAGATGTATGTGACAAATAAAATCTGAATCTAAATCTAATAGAAGGTGCTCTATTAGATGCTATCTATCAGATGCTTTTTACATTTTCTGCTATTTATACAAGTTATTGCAAACAGTGGCAATTATCTGCACTTATAAAATATTACAAACAGTGTACAATAATAACATATTGTGTGCAAATTATTATTTAAATTCAAATTAATTAAATTGTCCACTACCCGTTCAGAACATGACACATAGGGACTGATTTATTTTTTTGCTTACTGCACCACACTTTTGCACAACTTTATTTTTGCCATGCCTTTCTCTAGTTAGAATATGCTATAACTTCCATCATCAAGTTAGCCAAAAAAAACCCTTTACATTAAGAAAATCCATCTCAAAGATGGAAATTTAAAGGACAGCACAAGAACAAAATAGCACAAAAAGCACCCTTGTGAATGTTACTATTTTATCTCCTAGTTTAACATACAGAGCCAATGTTAAAAAAGCTATAGGCTGATTCTTCCTAAACTCTGTTGTCTTTATCTATACAGAATAATTTTATTATATTTTTGTGGCATTTTTGCTTAAAATTCTGTTTTCCATTTCAGTTTATAAACAGACATTCTGTAACAGTGTTTGATTGAAACTCACTACATTTACACTTTTTGTAGTAATTTAAACTGAAAAATATGAACTTTTGTTATTTAGCCTCACAGTCAGCACTACAAGTGATTATTCTTTTCTTGATTGCAACAAACATTGTAGTAGTTACAAGGCAAAGCGGAGGAGCTCCAGCGCTTCCTCCCTTGAGAGGCTAGTACACTTAAAGAATTTCTGGTGATTGCATATATCGGGAGGTCTGCGATTGTACCCACTTTACAGGCTGCTACACCAGATCCTGGTATGGTCCCAGGGGAAGATACACTTGCTGAGGGCAGCTTATATCACTGGACGATGTGGTGAAACAGATTTGAAGGATTTTTGGGCAAGCCCAAGTGGACCTCTTCACCTTTCAAGAGACAGCGCAATGTCCCCTCTGGTTCTCTCTAGCTCATCCAACTCCTCTTGGACTGGATACCATGGTTCAACTCATAGCCTCTGGTTTATCAAATGAGATTGTAGAGACCATTTTACAATCCAGAGCTCCTTCTACGGGGAAGCTGTATGCACTGAAGTGGAAGCTCTTCTGAAGTGAAACACCAAAAGCAGCAGACAACTAATTTCTGCTTTTTAACATGTAATAGCTAAAAAATTTTAAATCTGTGCCTATTTAACACAATGTGTGTAGGATGGTGTTGTTCTGTGAATTCCCACCCAGTGACTTACACATGCTGAAATCTGAACTCCTCTTACTGTAGATCATGCCTAATACTCCTACTAAATCGCATTCAAAGCAACAATCATAACTGCAGCAAACTTCAAACAGCTCTGAACATTCACTCTAGAAGTATTAATAAACACCGCAAGTAACAAACAATATAATTACCACTTGGCCCTTCTCTGTCAACATCATATCATAAGCCCACATTGTGTATTTTAATTTATTCAAGGACACCGATTAAAACAACCCTTATGCTTGCATGTCAGCTTTATTTGTAATCACCTTTTCATTTTGTGCTTTTGTAGTAATTTATTTGTTGACTAATTAAAAACTAATCACTATCTACTGATATCCGTATAACAATTAAATTGTAACAAAAGGTTGCTCTGAGTGCAGGTGCACTCCAGATGTCAGTTGTTCTGAGATGTGCAATTCTGTCAAGAGCCTGACTAGTATCAGAACAGTGACCTTCTGCTACCCACAGACAGAGGAAGTGATGTAATAATGGCCTCAGCTCCACACAGATTTTCTCTGTGTGGTTTAGAGCCGTGAACTGATAAGGCATGCTGCATTGCAACGGCCTATATAAAAATTTGCACTTCAGGTTCTCAAAAGAAAAAGAGAGATAGAAGTCAGAACACACATTGTTAATATTGTTGAAGGCCCAACTTAATTGTTTATGCAGAATTAATCTCTATAAATATAGATCAGCCAAAAATGTTATTTACAGATATTATTTTGTACAGTTTAATTGTGGTTGCAGTTGATTCTTATTCATTTTAGTTGTATATATTTACTTTAATATTTGGTTTTAAATGATATTTTATATTTTTGTTGTATGTTATACTTTACAAAGCGCTGTCTTATACATTTATCTTATATAACAACAGGTAATTATTTAACAGCACTACTGTGTATGAGTTTATTTTGCAGTTAATGCTTTTGTCAGAGTGAACATCACTGAAATTCTATTAGCCCACATCAAAGCCAACATCCAGCTGTCAAAACTGAGCTGAGAAATTCACTTTACTTTTTACTGTAGAACTTTACGAAAGTGGCCACTGGTTCTTTCTGTTTTTCACAAGAAAGTGTTTAAATGTGCTGTATTTGTTGTTTTATGTGGCTTTTGTTGTGGTTTGATTCTATTGAATTAGTTTGACTACTTTAACATGACAATAGCTCTTTGAATAAGGCAAGGTTTATAGAGAAATTACTGACTCAATCAGTGTTGGAAAAACAGCAGTCATAATCCCAGCTGAACACCTCTGGTGTGACTTTAAATGCAGACCTTAAGCCAAAATCTCAGTACCAACATACTTATTTAGGTATAAAAATATTAAATGCATGTGAATAGATATACCATTCCTCATAGTCATTCACTTTAGTCTATGTAATGTTCCAGATCCTTGCTGTAAGTTTAGAATGTTCCCATCCCGCCATGGTGACTGACAGCTCTTAAATAGGGATAGTGTGTCGTCTACTGTTGCGAGCACAGGCAGAAGTGATAAACACCAGCAATTTAAGCCAGAGTGAGGCTGCCAGGAGCCCTGAGAATGCACTGTTAATGCACCCCATTTCAAAGCACATGCACTATCAAATATTAACAGCTCCACTTCCTCTAGCTAAACATGCGATAGACTGAGAGGTCTTTTGGTGTTCCCTCTGTCTGCTGAATATGCTGAGAGTTTTTATAAAGTTACTAATGAAGAACTTATTAATGTTGTATGACAGTATTGTGTGAGGTTTACCTAGTTTTTTTCTTTTATAGCCTAGGACCACTGCTGTGGCCACGAAAACATGGCCGAGTAATTTGATTTCCAAAAAATAGTTAAGATACTGTTGACCAATAGTAGGTGGCATAAAATTATTTCTGAAATAATCTTGTACTGTTGACTTCTTATAAGGAAGTGGTGTGGCTACAGAATAGACACACATCTGCCACAACATCCCTTCTCCAGCCCCCACACCCTTCTGCATCCAACAAGTACCAAGGTATTACCTGTCTGAATTTCAAAGAGTCTCAAAGTCTCAAAGAGTTTCAAAATGTCCCAGGTAGAAAGGTTTTACATATGTGTTTTCCAAACATGCCCTTCTTGAAAACGTTCTGCATGACCTACTAATGTTTTTTATGCTTTTCATGTTTGCATGCTATTTGTGTTCTGCCAAAGTATGCGTCTTATTAAAAAGTAACAGAACTTTGATTATTCACTGCATTATTCAACATTCATGTTTTGTATTAGCTTACATAATTGTATTAATATAATAAAATTAGACTTAATTAATTTAATTTAAACCAAATAAATAGTTTTCCTATCAACCTACTACTGTACATGTTGATTTGAATTTTTTAAATAATAGCTGTGGAGTGTATCAGGGTCATGTGCTTCTGGTGTGATTAGAGGTGACCAGCAAGATGAGACTGTGGTCGCTTGAATTACAAAACCTGTACATGATATGATATGAAGGTGGATGTCCAGTTAGTGCTGACAGTTAAAATCGATTACAGTAAGATCACTTACCACAGAAATCTCTGTGGCCAATGCACTGCTGGCAGTAGTATTTTCAAAAAGGTGAGCTGTTCTCAATCAAGTCAATAAAAAACATAGTTTACCCCTTTGTTTGGCTGTCTCTTTTTCTTAAAGTGGTTGAACTGGTGTGCTGGTGACTTATCTGAGCATTTTTAGTAAATTAAAGACTTAAAATGACTTTTTGTAGTTAAAAATAAACAAAATTTTTTTACAAATTCAAGTTATTTAAAAAAATGTAAGTTATTTTAAGTTATTTAGAGAAGTGTGCTTAATCAGAAAGTTAATAGCCATAAGTCAAAATAATTAATTAAGTGATAAACTAATAAAATATATCTGTAGTCCATGTAACTGTGTTGACCTTGAGTTGAAATTTTATTTCTGCCATTTTAATTCAAAGTCTAATTCACCAACTTGTTGAAAATGGACAATTCAATTTAAATTGAAACTCTTAACTTGAAAGTGAACCAGTTCTGACATTTAAATTTTGCCAAACTCTGTCTGAAGCAGAGGCTATTGCCTTCTGAACAAAGGAACATTTCCTGAACAAAGTAATGTTGCTTGTTTCTCAAGCAAGTCTCTAAAGAGTTCAAAGACCTTGTGGTTCAATATAAACAGACAAGGCAAGCACTATAGGGCCCACAGTAAATATTGATTACACTGTAAAAGATTATTAGTCCCAAAGGCCATTATGACTGTAACAGACTATATTGCAATAATAAAACCTCCTATGTATCATTTTGGTTTCATCTGGGATTACAACATACAAAGTGATACACTCAGGCTTGTGTGATACACTCTTTGAAGAATGTTCGTCTGCTTTAAAATTCTGTTTATTTAGATTTGTAGAGGAGATTTCAGAAATGTCTATTGATTTTCCTCATTCCTTTTACAGACTGTCATCTGTCTGCTGAAACTCTACTATGTCAAATCCTTCACCAAAAAATTGCAAATACAAATAAACACTTGTATAAAGCCCTGGACTAATCCCTGGGATATAATTATATTGCAAAGACTGTAAAGGATGTAGTCTCTCTTAAATGTCTTAAGTGGATACATCTGCAGAGTGTGTTACCTTTGGATGCAGTCCTCATTTACCTAGTCTTATACTTGCACAGAAGTGTGTTAACACTTCCGTATTATTGAGTTATTAGAGCTGAAATCATTACCATCTGTAATGTTTCAAATCTAATTGAGACATTAATTCAACTGAAATAATTCAGCTTGTTGTTACTTAGAACTTGGTTTTACATTAAATGTGGGAAAGGGTGCCAAAATGTGTGCCATTTTGTCTTATTTCTGCATATAAAAGCTTTAACTAGCCTGAGAGCAAAGAAATTGTTTTATTGAGCCCTTGCCATTGAAATGACATTTGTTTTATGTATTCACTCATTGGTTTTCACACTGACCTAGCCTTAAGAATTAGTACCATCATTTTTGGCTTCTTTACAGCCCATCAGTGACTCATGGTGGTTTCTGTTTAAGCCAGACCATATAAGATCTTCTTACCAAAAGTCTGCTTTCAGATAAAACAGCTTCCCAGATATAATTTTAGGTTTTAAAAAATGTTTCTGTAACATTTCCATTAAGTTCAAAATGTAATTTAGAACATTCTAGCAATATTACCACAATATTATAAAATGGCTTGAACAATTGTTGGTTAAAGTTTGATTTGAAAATCGAAATTCCAAACCTATACAGTCCTCAGTGTCCAAGCCCGGATGAACTGCAAAAGGGTGTGTTCAGGGGAGTGAGGAATATGTCCTCTGTATATGTTCACTTAGGTCCAAAAATCCTGTATGCAATCAAGTTTCAAGCATCTTGGTTTGCAATTGCGTCAACAGGGCCCACCCTTTCCAATCGTCTATACTGAACTCACTTTCACCCTACACAAACACACACAAACATGGTCAGGTCAGGGTTACCTCCCAATGTTTTCCAGCCTACAGTCAAGGAAGATGAAGTATCCAGTGTCCCTTAATATTTTATTATTTCCTTTAACACAGCCAAGACAGCTTCTCCTTAGCTAGGGATTTCTGCTTGACACAGGGTCTTCCTGGTCTGGTATAGTGTTACCTATCTCCTCTGAAGCTATGCTATCGTTACTGCCTAACTCCATAATTGATTGCCAGTGGAGCGTCTATTTCCATAATGCTTTATGGTTGGCTTGCTTGGTGGACAATCTTCTACTGTCTCCATTCCTACTGAGTCCAGCACAGTGCAATTTTCATTTTAAAGGGCTGTTAAAATACACTTGCAATATCGTCCAAACATAAATATGCAGGAATTTAAAGCTTTTAAAAGGTCAGAGTTCCCAAATAGACCCAAAAAATAATGACTATCACAGCATTCCAAAGATCCCTGATCACTTACTATTTAGTTTAACTAGTTTTATTTATTAGCTATTCAAATGCACAGAATAATATGTCAGGAGTAGCCATATGAATACAAACCAAAACACAGATTTTAACATCACTTTCACATTACAAGCTACTTAAATTACCAAATGTATACTTTTTTACTTTTGCAATTTTTTACACATTCTTCTTCACATATGTGTGTTTTGTGTATGAGTGTTGTAAGGACCACCCATTGGCCCATTGGTATCTCATGTGTCCTGTCTTTAATTAGTACTTTTATAAGATTTTACATAATTTACTATAATTTGGTTTTAATTGATTAGAATCAATTAAAGGTGTTCTAAATAATTTGTTGATCACAATTTAGGGTTTGATTATTTAGAAGTTCTCCTACTTTTAGGTATTCTTTCATTAGGGACCTGCTGTTGCACAGAGTCTCGCGCTGTTCAGATATACCTGGATCTCACAGACACCGCTCCCTGCTTGCTCTAATTTAATAATGGTTTTCTTAGTCACGATCATGCAGCTTGCTAAGTCAGGTGATCTTGACAAAAATCTGGATATCTTGGTTGATGTGCTCCCTGCTCCATTAAAACTACAAGTCTCAGTATGATCTTATCCTGACATTTGATTTTGCAGTAACATCTGAAAGACAAACATAAAAACATAAAACACACAGAGTCCAAATCCTACCTGGCAAATGAGACACACAACAGTTGTGTAGGAAGTTCTGGTTACATAATGCTTCCCCGAGACTTGCCTTGCCAAAATCGCACATATGAGACAAGACCAATTAGAGGGTTAAAACTTATGGGCAATTTGGGGTTAGGGTGACCAGTTTCTCATGGCCTGAAGGGCCCCTGCTGAGATAATGAAAGGCACATCCATACCACAAGAGAAGATATACCCATAAGTTTGAACCCTCTAATACATCCCATAGTCATAGAAATTAGACCTTTTTAGAAATTAGACCGTCTGAGCAGAAAAAAGGTATGCAAAGGGCGGAAAGAAAGGAGATTGGAATGTCAACTTGAGGTCACCCCCTGGGTATTAACACCTGATAAACTTTGTTGTTTTATGATGCATTTCCACAGACAAACTGGTGACACCTGCCTTACAGTGTGTATTCTGTCCAACTATTACTTTAAATTTCTTATCAATTATAATTTATTTATAACAGCATCCTGGTAAAAAATTATTTAAGATCCTCTCATCCCCAAACAACAGACATCAATAAACAACATCTCTACACTGGCATTCAGGGCTGTTAGGTATAGAGAGCTTTTATTGCTCCTGCTTGGCTGTCACGACTCGCGTGTGACTATGTTGTGTTTTGTGGTGTCTCCCCCCTGTAGGTGTCATTGTTGTTTGTTTTGGTTTTGGTTCTGTCCTTTCATTTATCGTCTGAGTTGTTTCAGCTACACGCAGCCTAAGTGTCTGATTATCGGCTGCGCGCAGCCTGATTGTTTTGTGTTCTTTTGGTGAGGCTTCTTTTGCCATGTTTTGTCTCTTTGCCTTGCCTTGTCTAAGTCGTGGTTATTTGTCATTCGGTTTTCGTTAGTTTGTTCTGGGAGGTTTCCCTGTGATTTTGTTTCTAGTTTTGTTAAGTTTTATTTTTTATACTGAGCTTTTCATTTTGATATCCTGTTCCGTTTGTTTTTGTTCATCAATAAATTCTATTTCTTCCAGCTCCTCCTCCCTCTTGTGTTTCGTCCTTGGGTTCCGCCCCTAAACTTCTGTGGCGTAGCGGAGGCCCGGCCCTGACATTGGCGGTCTGTTGAGGAAAAGCAAGCTATATGTTCAAGGTTTACCAAAGACTAAACAATTGCATTCAGCGGAAAAAAATCATTAACATAATAAAGAATTCTATTAATTTGGAGTCAAACAGATTAACAAAACAGATTAGAGTAAGAGTCCAGAGGCCTGTAGAAGTGTTGTACAATCTCCAATTTAAATGCAATTTATTGAAATAAAAATGAACATTTTGTGAGGTTTGACAGTCGCCTTTCACATTAATTGTGCTGAAAAACAACAGTTCTTCAGAACTTTTTCTTTTTGTGTTTCATGGATTAAGTTAAAAAGTTGTACATGTTTGGAAGTGCGTTAAAGGTATGTTCTGTAAAATGTCCTTTTTGTACCCAAAACATTGACCTGATTCACCTTTACTCCTGGAAAAGAACACACAAGGTAAAAGTCAGATGTTTCAAGAATACCAAGATGAACTCCAAGTATCCAATTAGCTTTTTCAAAAAGCTTTAAAACATTTATAACAGGATTCCAAATATTGTCACAGTATTACACAGTTCAGGTTTTTTTTTGATGCCATTCTAAACATGACTCGAGTCATACTTGGTGATGGTTGGAATATATTGCTAGGTGTTTCTATTATCTTGTCAAGGCATTGTAATTCCAAGTTCAAATAACTATAAATGTTGTTAGGCAGCAGCACACAACAGCCTTTTACCAGCCATCTAGACAAGGATGCCATCTTTTTAACTGCTCAGTTCTTTACAAAAAATGTTTTTTTCTATACTTGCCAAATTCCGGCTATTTGGCTAATGGGCATTAGAGTGCTGTCTCATTACAGCCCCTTATAGAAGAATGAAACTAAAATGTGAGAGGAGAAAAAGAGAAATAGAGCACAAGAAAGAGTAAAACTGAACGCAGTTCGGCTTTGTGGGGCTTACATTTACAAAATAATTACTGTATATTTTGCAATTGCTTTGTGCATATTTTTTTGCAGATAACCTAAAACGTCCTAAATGGCCATTAAATGATAGCATCAGTATTAAATTATTCCAACAGCTTTCAGATGCCTACATGTCAGAGCATGTTAACGGTTTCATATGGCTTTAATTTGAAAGTGCCTGTAAAATCATTAGGTTGTGAACACTGAAAAACAGATGGGAATGTCAGAGCCTCTCAGCCCTTCAGCTCATTCACACTGTAATTCCTTTGTATTCACATGTAGAGTTATTTCATTTGGTAACATTTTAGAATTATGGTGTTAAATCATTACAAAAATGTCGTCTTTTAAGTATGTTGCTTTCATAAAGTTTTAAAAGGCATACAGAGGTCTTGATGTAATTGTGGGCCCCATATCTTACTGTTCCACTTGTCCCAATAGATCTTAGTAGAATCACAAATTAAAATGCCACAAAATGCACCCGTTCCTGTTATTCAACCACTGATGATCAAAGCCACCGCAATTGACAAATATACATTAAACCACAAAATTACAAGGTTTGTGCCAAGTGTGACAAACTGTCCACCCAGCTGAAATGATACAATTGATTTATCTTTAATTTGATTTTTTTTACTATTTCTATACAGTTACACCTAAACATTCACTAATGTTAAAACATGAATGAAAAAAATGAAATACTGTTTACTGAAGGAGCTATATTTAGGTTATTATCAGTATGAAATGCATATTATTCTGTTTTTAATAGATAACAGATGTTATGACAATTTAATATAACTGTAATCTCAATGCACAAAAAAATATTGTTTAGATTTTTACCCTGTCACTTTTGCTCTTTGACTTTTCCTTGAGCTGTATAAGGATAAGTTTCTTTGGAAGCAGATGTCCCATTTTGCCGTGACAAGTCCAGGTCAGACCCAGGCATTGCATCATTGAGTCTCCACACTACAGCTTTTAACCCCTGTGGGACACATCAGATATGTACCCTGCTGGCAAATTCATATGTCATACCTTGTCAAAACATTTGGAGTAGTTTAACACCCGCATCCCAGCACATTTCACTGGAGAGCATCCGTTGCTCTTTCACATAGAGGGAACTGGCCGTTTACATGCAGAAACTATGACTGGAATTTGATTATGACAACTGCCTGGAATTTAATATTTACAGTTTAATCCCTGAACATCTAATGGAAATACTGTATCTTATCCTGTAGTTTAATATCCATTGTTGATACATTAGTAGTGTTTAACAACAAACACATTATTGCAATTTCAACATATATAGCCAAGGGATTGCACAATTTATATGTGCAAGGAACAACACATCACTGCATACATTAAAAGAATATAATTAAATATAATTAAACAGCTTCATTTAATATTAAAAGCACATGATCAGGGGTTGCAATACTACATTAAAATAATGTGTTTACTGGTTCACAGGATGAGCAGGGCTTTGGGATGAAGTGGGCAGAAATAGTGGTGGCTATTGACTAGCCTGTCAGCTAGAAGACCTGCGGTGGCTATGTCTATGACCACACACACACATCTGCACAGGGAATGTAATGTTGAAGATTGGTGGGACAGAGAGACAGAGCCACACTGGAGAGTCTTTCACTAACTTGGCGAATAATCCTCTCCCTCCATTTTTCTGTAATTCTCCTTTACATCTTTGTCCCACAAATGAATGGCTTTAGCAGTTTGGGTGTTACACAAACCCATAAACCTTTTTCGTTAAACAGCTTCAGTGGTAGAGCCTGCCTAATGGAATGGCTGCTATGCAACCTCCTTGTAATCCAAGAACAAGACAGGCATGAAAAGGCAACACGGAGAATGCACAACATAACTTCAATAACTGACAAATATAATTAGACTTGAAATGGCTTTTAAAGACATCAACATTAATTGCAAACATGTGGGGCTAATCTGACAGGACAAAAACAGGAACTACAAATATGGCAAAAACATGGAACAAACCAACATGACAGTCCAGACAGGGGTGTTACAGTATTGCCCATAAGGCACAACGTCATGCCATAGACAACAAAACCAAACAGACAGTCCATGGGATGGGTTTCCGGCGGAGGTCGGACTCCTGGAAGGGGGATGAAGACACAGGACCTGGAACATGGGATGCTGGGCAGGACCCAGACCACAGGCATGACATAGGACCGAGGTGAGTCCAAAGGGATGGTGGAGTCAGACAAAGCCGGTGGGATGGAGGAAAAAGGTGAAGCCGGAGGAGTAGAATCCTGAGGCAAGGGATGGTCAACAACAGTCCGGGGAGAGGAACAACAGAAACAACAACAGACCACACTCGTGAAGTGGGTGTATCCTCCCTTGTCTTGGTCAACCACAATATGCACCACTGCCAGCTCACGCACCTGGTCTGATGGTACCGGCTCAGGCTCCTGGACAACCCTTGGCTCTGTCGCAAACTCTTGCAAAAGCTCGGCAGTCATCATGAACTCTGACTTACTGTCAGGTGTAAGCTCGGGCTGTGGCTCTGCACTCTTGGATGATGGAGGGTGGGGCACTGGGTCAGGAGTGGGGCTGACAGCACCCACTCAACAAAAGCCAGAAGGCTCTTTTAAGGACCCTCTCCAGACAGCTGTGCTTCTGTGATATTATTGAGCTTGTTGTGGTAGAAAAAAACAAAGCAGATGATCCTGGAAGTATGTGAATTCAGACAGGACTTGAAATTCCTTGGTGTAGTCCTTGAGAAAGCACTATCCCATGCAGGAGGATGAGAAATTATGGGTCATTAAAATCTATGAAGACAGAACAAAAAACAATGAACAGAACAAAACAAAACAAAAGTGGAATTATACATGCTGTCAGGGTTAATCAAGAGAGAGAATGCAGATAATGAAACTTTATTTGGTCATAACAGTTACAACAGAGGGAGAAAACCACAGGTAAATCCAGCAGCGCTCAGAACTAAGCATAAACAGGAAGGCCAACCGGAAACCCAGAACTGATGAAGCCCGCTAGGTTCCCGGTGTACGGCAAGGCCAAAGACACATCTTGACAAAGGCGAGAGCAGAAGGGACAGCAGCTTCGGGTTCCTGTAAGGGGAATAAGGGAGGTTGATAGCCAAGAGATGCTTTAATCTGTCAACGCTACAGTAAGGGCGTATTCAATCCAAGAAAGGTGTTGACTCCAGGAGCTTAGATTCTGAGACGACAGACAGCGGAGAGCTCATCGTCCATTGGTCATTGGTCTGAAGGTGAAAACCGGACGACAGACTCTCAAAGGCCCCAATCTGTCGACAAAACTCCTGCCAAAAGCAAGACACAAACTGAGGACCCCAGTCTAAAACCATGTCAACAGGAAGACCATGAATACGGAAGACGTGGTTGACCATGATCTCAGCTGTCTCTTTGGCTGAGAGGAGTTTAGAGAGTGGGATAAAATGGGCTGTTTTAGAAAACGGTTCCACCACTGTCAAAACCACAAAATTACCAGAAGACTGTGGAAGGCCAGTAACACAATCTAGAGCAATACATGACCAGAGGTGGGATGGGAAAGGACTGCAGCAGACCAATGGGTGAATGATTAGAACTCTTGTTCTGAGAGCATACCGAACAAGCCAACACAAACTGTCCGTTGGTGGATGGCGGCCAATGTTCTGCGAACACCTGGGTGACAGACTAGCCTGGACTCATGGCCCCACCGGAGGACTTCAGGATGCATCCCCTCAGGGACAAACAGCAGGCCCGCCAGGCAATTCTGGGTGATCTTAGCCCCCTGACCAGCCTCCTTCACACGCCTCTCAATCCCCCAAGAAAGTGCGCCCACCACCACCCACCGGGAAAGGATGGTCTCAGCGGGACTCTACCTCCCAGGGATCTCAAACAGTCGAGAGAGTGCATAAGGTTTAAGGTTCTTGAAACCCAGCCGATAGGTGAGAGTAAAATTAAATTGGTCGAAGCAAAGTGCCCAGTAAGCCTGCCGCTAGCTGAGCCTCCTGGCTGAATGGATATATTCAAGGTTCTTATGATCCGTCCATACCAGAAAAGGATAAGATGCTCCCTCCAACCAGTGACACCACTCACCCAAGGCAAGTCTGACCGTCAACAGCTCCCGGTTACCTATATCGTAGTTGCGTTCAGTGGGAGTTAAGTGGTGTGAGAAAAAGGCACAAGGATGCACCTTCCCATTTTCAGGAGATCGCACCAATACCAACTTCAGACGCATCCACCTCCACAATAAACTGGAGCTCAGGGTCTGGAATACAAAGCTCAGAAGCAGAGAGAAAACGGGACTTGAAAATGTCAATGGCCTCTTTGGCCCTGTCATTCCATCTGAAAGGATGGAATGACTAATACATACAAGATGATAGGCGTTGCGGAGGTCTAATTTTGTGACGACCCGAGCTCATTGCAGGAGTTCAAAGGCTGACGACATAAGAGGAAGGGGTACCTGCAGAAGATGAAGTACGAATGAGCCCAGCCTTGAGGGATTCCTGAATGTAATTTTCCATAGCCTCTCTTTCCGGACCAGACAGATAAAATAAGTGACCCTTGGGTGAAAAAGTGCCTGGAAGAGGGAAATGGCACAATCGTACCATTACCACAATCGAGGAGGCATGGATCAAGGTAGTCCTCAGGAACACTGGACAGGTCTGCCAACTCCACCTGAAACAGAGAAGAACATGACACATCCCATACATCATCCCATAGGGCAATGTCCCAGTCCCTGGCCCACACAGAGAGGAGTGAGCAGGGAAAAACTGGACGAAGACGACGCATAAAACAAACACAGACGCTCCTACAAAGATAATAGAAACACAAGGGATATAAATAGAGTGGTGATAGAGAACAGGTGCGGATAATTAAGGAAATGAGGATAACAAGCGGGGCGGGGAAAACGAGACACCGATGCATGTGGTGAACTGTCAGAAACAGAAACCATGTGCACCACATAAACAAAACACAGAACCCTGATCATGATCGGGCTGACCTGACCGCATCCCGACAGCATGCCACTACTTTTTCGGTCAGTTATTCTGTAACGATTGTGCACTCACAAAACAGGCATGAAACATAAAAATATAGTTTTCAAAAATAAAGGTTTTTAATCCAAGTAATCCAAGAACAAGATAGGCATGAACAGGCAACACTGAGAAGGCACAACATAACTTCAATAACCGACAAACGTGATTAGACATGAAACAGCTTATAAAGACAAACCAATCAACATTAATTGCAAACAGGTGGGACTAATCAGATCACGTCAAAACAGGAACTCTAAATATGGTAACAACGTGAAACAAAGTTACATTCCTAGAGTCAGGGTAGACAGAACTATGTTAGTGTTACAACGTAAAACAAAGCAACATAAAATATATTTAAAGGTTTAGAGTTTTGTACTTTTTTATAAACAGAAACATTTTTTTGTTGGAGGTGCAACTTTGTTGCATACTGGTCTACTATAGTGGTATCACTGATTTAAGATGGGGTGGGTAATTTTACCTTTTCCAGAATTAATTTGACACAACCTATGGGTTCATTAGATGAGGGAACATAAGGTATATGCCATTGTAAATTTAGATGTAATGCCCCACAGTACAGGAGAGAAAATAGACTTTACAATTCACAAAAATCATCCCTGTTTCCTGTGTACTCTTATGTATAGATATTTACTATCAGAAACATGAAGGCAGGACACTGGGGCTCTTTGAAATCCAGTGTTCTGAGAGAGAGTAGCTGTTAGTCAGTCCAAGAGGAGAACTTCTTAAACTGACAGGAGCAGTTCTTCTCTGGATGAATGCAGCATTTAACATCATATTTCATAGAATTTATGTCAAAGTAAGATGTCTAGGAACATCACAAATTAGTAGTAATATAACTAATTAATTAGTAGCTAATTATAATTAGTACTATAATTAGTAGCAATGAGAAGCTGTGTTTCATTATGCTAATGAGAGAATTCTTGTTTGACCAGCTGTAAAGCATGTGCGTAAAACATGCAGAGAAATTACCTTAAATATCCTCTAGTGCTGACATAATTAATGCATAAGAATGCATGCCTGAAGTGATGTCTAGCCACAGTGCGGCACAGCATTTTCCCGCTATTTCAAGTAACTTGATATGTTCCCTTACAAAAGCAACACACAATGCTGCATTTTACTAATGGTAATGAGAATACCAGCACTGCTGCACTGGATAGGTCTAGACCCCTCAAGGTTGTGTGGTGTGTGTACAAGCACTCTCCTTGTAGAATAAGTCCTAATTCCTAGAGGCAAAGCTGGACCATGTGTCAGGCCAGGGCAGGTCACCCAATGTGACTTTGTTTGCTTGGTGGCTGCAAGTCAAAAGTTACTCTGACTTGCGCCACTGGCTAGTGTAGTGGACATGAGTTGAAGGTAAAGCCTTTAGTGCTCCATTATAGCAAACACCAGGGGACAGAAGGCTTCGACAATGACTGGATGCATGGCAAAAAATAAAACTTTAGAAAGATAGTCAGAGTGAACATGGACAATAGCCTTGTCCCTGATTTTGTTAAAGGGGACCTAGAGTGGTTGAATAGAATATTGATTCTTGTTCTGTGATGTGACATAGAGAGAACAGAACTTTGATTAAATCTGTAATGCCTCAGAAGATACCTAAAAACCTCATTAAAAAAATGGATGAGTGATTTTATTGCATTATTTTGCACATACTTGGTGCCCTTTGGGTTTAAATAGCAACCTCATTATGAAATGTGAGCACTTCATGCTAATTGGCTGCCTTCACTTCCACTCAAAATAATGATTATGTGACATTGTCGCCGGCTTCTGAACACATTCGGACCAACTTTTTACAGCTATGGCTCATGCACTAAATTGGAAGAACCAGTTCAGCAAAATCTGGATTTATATGTTTCATAATGGTAAGTTATGGAATGTTTGTTTGAATGCCACAAATGAGCGATTTCAGCGTTACGTGCCCACAAAGTTCTCCCGCCATAATTAAGTT
>JBAJNP010001919.1:0-54009 GCA_036877545.1 Yasuhikotakia modesta | reverse complement strand
AACAAAAACACATAAATGAAGATATTATCAATGAATCACTGTCGTAAGTTATTACCTTTGGCCATTTTAATTTAGTCATATCCAATCATATTTTTATAGTAGCTCTTAAAGTAAACAAGTAAACATGAAAACAGCCCTGGCGTACATCAGTCACGAATTTTGTGTGATTTTATTTTGTTTCACACTTGTTTTGTTAGGGCATGTTGTCAGTTCACCTTTTGGGGAAACGTATTTACTAGACACAAAATGTTTTTAAGAGATTTCTATCCACATAACTTTGTTAACTTCAGATTGGAAAGGGTTGTGTTGTGAAAAAATATTCAAAATATTTAAGTTAAAAGTCATCATTTTGGGCAGCTATTTAACTGTGTTCCGTCACAGTTACCTTCATTATTTTCTGCTTACTTTCATTACTGATAGACAACTTTGAGTTCTTGGCTGTGGCTGGTGGTGTTTGTGGGTGATGCCACACAAACACCTGCGTTTGTGCTCTGAGCTGTTTCCACATCAGCCTGAGAGGGAAGGTTTGGACCTGCCCTTGCTGATCAGAGCTCAGATTAGTCTTTATGCAAATCTTAAAAAAAGACAAAATCTTCAACTTCTGCTGTGTTTCAACTGTTGCTGCAAAAAATGACCAAATTGATATAAATCCATTGACCTCCTCAATCAGACCAAGAGTCCAAATCAAAAGAAACATTTCAGTACAGAAGGAATTTAAAGACAGCTAGCTGTTTCTGTTAACTAACTACCACATATTAGCCTTTATAAGCTTATATATGGTTTGAATTACTACAGAATTCCCATAATGCAACTGATGTTGAGCGTACTACACTTAAAACTATACAATCACTTTACACTGATCTTTATTACGTTCACACTAAGCGGGGGAACTGTATCGAGCAAAACTAAAAGCTGGAAGGAGGATTGGGAAAAGAAGAGAGAGATTTACAGATTATGAATAATGTGAATGAACTTCCTGTTGAGCGTGTGGTGGTCTCAGTGCTTCCTGTGTTCCTGTGGCATCGACCCCCATGCCCAAGTACCAACCGTAGGAAACCAAAGAGGACAACTCAAAGAAACTATAAACAATACCATGCAATATAATATACACCATAGGGCAGTTTTCAGAGTTGTGTATGTGTGTGTTCATATGAGTGGAAAATTACCCAGTGGTAATATTACTCCAGCTCGGCAGGATCAGAGTTAACATCTAAGCTACAACGATAAATATAGACTGTCACATCACACCTGCTGACTTTCAATCAGAATAAAAGAGCAGATGACTATGAAAGCATGAGTGACTACAGTGACAAGGTCATCCTACGTGTGTATATGCGCATGTTATTCACATTTTTCAGTTAGGTATGAAAATGCCTGTTCATCAGTTTCTGTAACTAGGTCACATTTAAACAGGTTGAGGTCAGGTTTTGGGAAAAGCACTTCGATGTTGTTTATGGTCCACACTGTTAGTAAGTGGGTAAACCCCTCCAATCCGTCATCAACTAAGGAAAATACACACCTCTTCCTGTCAAAGCCCCATGTCCTGTGTTTTAATAGCAGTGCAATGATGTCAACAGTTACACCATTAGGATCATCTGGAGTGATGTGCTTAAGTGCTTAATAACCTGAAACGTAATACAAACCATTTTTTTTATTTTACTATAATGGGTAACATTAACGTTAAACACAATGCGATAATGAGAAACGATGTTCGGCGATGTATGTTTCATTTTGACATTGCGTTACCCAAGACAAGTGAAGACATTGTAAGCAAAGACTGACATCTAGTGAGTGTTTTTCACAATGCAGCTGCTTAGCCTTCAACGAGCCAAAGATTGGATCTGACCCTCCTGGTGGAATGACCCTCCAGTCTCTATCAGAACAGCAGATTCACTATCCGTCTTCAAGAAAAGACTAAAGACCTCTTTAGACAATACCACTTAAATGCCACTAAATGCAGCTACTACTAACACTTCTCTTTTTTCCCTTTTCTTCTGTTCGTCCATACCTCTTTCTACTCTCTCTATTTAAAAAAAGGTGGGGTGGGACAACTGCACTTGTTTACTTACGCTATACTAGTCTAGGGAAAATGGTACCATGCTTATAAGACTGTTGTTTTTTTCAGCTGATCTGCTGTTTCTATTGTTGCTGCAGTTGTACGTCGCTTTGGATAAAAGCGTCTGATAAATGCATACATGTAAATGTGATGCTTTTGATTCTCAGCCATCGCAACCCACGTTTCTTACTGTAAAATAAACGCCACACGTAATCCTTTAACTTGCTGGCTATCATTTCTTTGATATGCTTATATCCTAAATAACAGGATACCTTTTCCCTGTTTTCTTATAGTAAACTGTGTTAAAGACAAATGTAATTGGACAGTCAGAAGTTCTGTTCACTCAATTACTGTTAGTTGGGTGCAGCTACGTCGACTGCTGAATAGAAAAGTAGCAGTAAACATATATTCAGCTGTAAGGAAAAACATGAACATTTTTCACACCTTGATGCTGACAGAATTTAATTGCAAAATTTCTTCACCTCATAAAACGTCAAACACTGTTTTTAAAAGTTAATAGAATCATGACAAATAACACGTAGTAACAGCAGTTTAAATTGTTTTCAATTAAATCAAATTGAATTTATTCAATTCATTTTTACAGGCCTAAATTACAAAAATGATTTTAACAAGGATTATAATTAATATGCCTTTTTAAACAAGGCAACAGATCAGTTTACTTCCATAGAAATGATAAAATATGGTGGAGTCTGATATAACAGGAGAAACATGATTGCGCTTTTCTCCTCCGCTGAAAATGCTTCTCCTCAGGCATCTTAAAGTGGCAGGTGAAGCGAGTAACGGGAAGATGTCCAGCGCCGCACTGGTTTACTGACTCTTCCTATGACTGGTAATTTGTGAGCGTAGACACGAGGTGGGAGAGGAGTGAGAGGTGGGGTTGGAATGAAGCTCGTCTGAAAGCGTCGTCCCTGACAGCGGCGACCCATCTGTCGACCCCCAATGATGAAAGAGAAGGCTGGAGGTCCTGCCTGAGGAGGTGGGAAACGGGCCTTGGGAAAAATGTCACGGGATTGGCTGGTCGAACGCCCTGCACGTGATGAAGAGGATCTTGAGCGCGAGACTGAGGAAGAGCGGGCGAATGATCTGCGGATAACACAGGAAAGAAATGTACACTGGGCTCACAAGTGAAATGAAGAGACATTATACAGTCCAAAGTTTCATGTTTCCAAACTTTCCACCTGTCTGCAAGGAGACTGTATAACCTGTACCTGTATGAAACTCAATTATTATTAACTTATTTTTTGAAGTCAGAATTTTGAATTAAATGCATTCAGGTTGTAGAAGAACAGACACAACAAGCAAAATGACTTGCATTATGCATGTTGGTTACTTTTGAAAAGCAAGTAAACTTTCAGGGACCAGGTTATAACTAGCCTTTAGTTCTGATGCAAACAGACCGTCAGTTCACAGAGCGCTTCACTTAATGCCGAAGCCAAAAGCAATTACTATATTTTTGATTCTTTAAAAAACTCTTTGGTGACACAGCGATTTATTAGAAACTTTATTATACATTTAGGAGCTTTAAGTACCAGCCTTGCTTTAAGGTGGGGGTTTGAGCGCTCACCTTCCTGGGGCCGTAGCAGCCAGACTGGGTGGGGGCTGCTCTGTGCGCGGGCTTCCATCCTGCCGTGGGCTGATGTTCATGTTGGCAGTGAGTTGGGGCATCTTTCTTGTGCTCTCAAGATTGGAGGCAACACTAGTTGGCTCCTTCCTGCCATCTAGTGGCTGACACGGAGCTGCAGACGGAGCGACACACAGTGGTGGGTCAGTGCTAAAACGCACAGCCAAACTGTCCCCAAAGAAGGAGTAGAGCTCACAGTACATGGCTGGAAGAGAGACAGGGGTCCACTCTTCCCACGGGCAGCCGGCTCCTCCAGCTTGAAGGTGGCTTGCAATGCCAAGAGGGGGTTCAGAGATGGGCTCAGGGGGGGGGCTGAGACCAGGTGAGCTTTCCCTGAACCCTATGGCTGCCTGTGGAGCACCGCTGCCTGTAGTCAGACTGATCGCCTTCATCTTCAGCAGACGCTCTACTGCCACCTTCAGCAACAAAACTGGCATTAGAGGTTAAAATGACACACATTTCACTGTTGCGCTCCATGCTAGCTTTCTTCCAGACAGATACTGCGTTGCAACTTTTGCAGTATATGTAAAGGAGTTGAAATGCATAAACAATATGTATCAATATGTCATGTTGGTGTGTTTAGGTGTTGTATGTAATTGCGCTCATTTCTCTTGCGTTACACTGCACTCTGGAAAATTCAATTCTGCCATTCTGAGGTCAAATTCAGGATCACAGTGACTAGGATCACACGCTACATGGTGCAATTGAATGCTTTCCTTTTTACTTTGTGGTCTTTTCTCACATGAATCAAACTTAGATCAATATGACTTAAATTGTATAATTCTTTCAATAATAGCATCATCCTAACATATTCTTATATATAACTTAAAGGCAGGGTATACGTTTCCTTCATCTAAATGTTTAATGTACACAACCAATACCTGAAATGTGGACTTTGCATTGAACCCATCAGATGAGAACTGTGTGCTAAAGGTCGGACACCACAACGAAAACAACATTCTGGAATAAACCGGACATGATTCTGTGGAGGGTGCAGGACCATAACATGTTTGACCAATCATTGCTTTCAGACCAGAATGTTATGCTTCTATAGTGCCATATAATGAGGCCTTTAACATCCTAAAGGAGGCACCACAAACTTTTGCAACCTAAGCTACTTACAAGAATGGCTCCATAGACCTTGTGGCCATCTGCTTTCACCTGGGCATTGGACACAGAGTAATCATCTAACACGGCCTGCAAATTGGCCCAATAGGCAGGGAGGTGTGGATACAACACCCGCTCAACAGCCTGTGTTAAAAGCACAAACCCAAAGCGTGAGATGAAGAAAAGCAGAAGGTGCGTTTGCATTGATGGGTTTGTGATGCTGGGACTTCACCTTCCAACCAAGAGCATGCAGACCCACCACAGCTCCATAGTGGGAACAGAGAGGTCTCACTGGATCAGAAAGAACTTTCTGCAGAGACAGGAGGATCTGATGATACAGCCCACTCACCAGATCACCATGTGTCCTAAAAGCCAAAATAGATAGAGATAAAACACAGATAAAAGAAAAGCGCTTGGAGTCAACTTGAACTTTTTGGGCTAAGAATAAACAAAAATCAAACACAGTGTTCACAACAGTCTCCTTGCACTGATTTGCAATAGTAGGTTTTAAATACTGATTTATAATTACGTATGTTGAATTTCTCAAGATGGGGCCACAGCGTCTCGTGTCTAGATGCTGTGGAGCTTGTTCTTACAGATGTTTACAATGCATCTCTACGTTAGGAAAGTTGCTATTTGTTTGCCAACTTCACCTGCTGAGTGTAAATAGTGACTGTGCTTAAACATGCACAGTTGGTGATCACAGCTAAATTACTTTCCTAACTGGCATGAAGTTTCTCCCCAGCCTGAGAGAGACGCCTATATTATGCAATGGTGGGGGTTGCCCAGGACCAGGGTTGGAAACCACTGGTGTCATTCACATCAGCCATTTCTTTTCTACTGTTTAAATTTGTGTTCTTTATATTATTGATATGTTATATATCATCCTAAAGTTACACCGTCACGTATGTCTGGACTTCATTCTGCTCTGGAAGCTTTAGGAACAAAGACAAATTCCTTGCATGTCATTTGGAGCAGGATGTTGTTTAAAAAAAATCAGCTTCCTACAGAGGTTTTGAACAGTCTCTGTTAGTGGACCGGCTTTAGAAAATGTGACACCAGTTTGGACCGGCGCTCTTATTTACCAGAAGATGTGGCTAAGCAGCAGGGCAGCATAGTCTCTCAGGGTCCAGTGGTCATTCAGCGGGTTAATGGAGGCAGCCAGGGGCTCCAAGATACAATACATGACACTAGACACCAGACTGCGCACATACGAGCCCAGGTACAGGTACGGGTTCTGCACCAGACTCTTCACCATGTGTAAAAGCCGGTTTAATTGATCCAGGTCGTGACTTACTGACTTCACCTGAGAAAGTAACAGCAAGGTAAAAATACTAAATACAGGCCAAGTTCACATTATTATGCAACTGACAACAGCTACATTTACATTTATGCATTTATCAGACGCTTTTATCCAAAGCCACATACAAATGAGGGATAAACAGAAACAGTAGATCAAGTGAATAAAAAAAAACAACAGTCCTACAAGCGTGGTGCCAAGCTATTGAATAATGAACAATGACATACCCCACTGATGACGTATACAAAGTAAGGCAGCAGGGCAGCGATCTTTGAATTAGACTGCAGGTCAAGCAGAGCTACCTAGTGGAAAATCATTATGTTAATAACAGAGGCTGTATGTGTTTGAATGCGTTGACATTAGTGCTCCAGAGAAGAATGGGGAACCTTCATGAGACGTGGATCCTCTCCTAAAATGGCTCGAGTTATTTGCTGGTAATACTTCAGCAGATCATCTGACAGAGACTGAACTGCAGTGGGCACTGACAGGAGAACACAGTAAAATAACACAATGACTGGGCAATGTGACAAATATACATGATTTTAGCAATTACTTTCATGTGTATCGATTTCTCTTCAACACTGGCTGGTATCAGGATTTATCTGCTGAATGTATAAATGCAATAACACAGTTGGTTTTTTGATGTCCAAATCAGACAAGATAGTTTCCTTATGTCACCATCTCAGATAAAAACAGGTTTTCTTTTATACACAGAGCAAAAAATACAGCAATGCAATGCAATGCAACAGCAATGCAAATATTTTGTTTACCTGTGCCTTGAGGTTCTAGATTGCCTTTCCCATCGAGATAAGACACATGAACTGCCAATGAGAATGAGCAAACCATTAAACTGCTATAATATTAAACAGCAAAACTCCATCAGTTTCACTTTGGACCCGTGTCCTACCTCGCACCATAGTCTCTGCACAGCCTTTGGGGATGTTGGTGGCAAGGGCCAACTCCACCAGATTCACCTCCCGATCTTCTACAAAGAAAAGCTCTCCTTCCTTTAGTGGACGGAAGGGTAAGGTGTCCTGAGAACCGTAGCCACAGATGGTCTAGAAGACATTCAGCAGGTTATATTGTACCAGACAACAGCGGATTAAACGCTATCGCACACGTTTTAATGACACCTCAGTATTGCTCCAGCGCAGCGCCCGGTTGAAGTCTTCGACGCTCAGCTTTCTGCGTTTCGCGTGTCTCATAAACTGCGAGCTGTTCTGTCATAGAGAAACATGCAGCTTCGGTTACTTCATTTTATGTATATACATGCACAGAAGAGCCACTTTAACGCAACACGCAGAAACATGGGGGGAAATGAACGCTTTGAAAAAGATCCTTATAACCAACCTGCGCTGCTTCTCTCAGGCGATAACACACGTCCTCGGCCAGCAGAGCCGCGACCTCCTCGCTGAGCTCCACGCCGGCGCTCTCCGCCATCAGCTTGATGGATTCGCGCGGCACCTCGGCGAAGCGCCGCTCTTCCCTTTCGGTCATTTTCGCCGATTGAGATCAGTTTGCGCGCGTCAGAGATCAGTTTGCGCGCGTCAGAGATCAGTTTGCGCGCGTCAGAGATCAGTTTGCGCAAGTGAGCGAAGATGCGGAGACCTAAACGAGCGCTAAAGCTAAAGCGACACGGCTGCACAGCATCTAGCGTATTAGTCGCAATAAAGTCTCCGTGAAAACACGTACGGGTCAAATGGCTTTAATCAAGAGACGGCGATGAAAATGGGGTACGACACGACCTGAAAGAAAGCCTGCAGCAGCCGCTCCTGTGCAGCTGCTCTGCGCGGACATTAGCGCGAGCGGACAGCAGCGTTCACAACACAGCGCTTGCGTGGAGTCACGGGCATGCGCACAACAACGGCCGGGCATGCGCACAACGGCCGGGCATGCGCACAACGGCCGGGCATGCGCAGCACTTAAAACACACCGATCACTGGCGGAAACTCACATGAATTCAAAGAGCTACACGAAATCTTTTAGGGAAGTTTTATTGAGATGCAAAGGTGTGGAAGCGTCTCAAATAATTTACTCATTACGTTTAAAATCCATAAGTTAAACATTCATATTGCAAGCAAGTTTCATAACACAAGAGTAAAATTCTCACTTAAGGCTTCCAGTGGGCCAGTCAAAAAAAAAAAATATATATAAATTTAAGATATTGATACTTAAAAGGCAGGTCAAAACAAGAGACGCTATACACAGTTAAAGATGGTTAAAAAAAAAAGAAAAAAAGGGGGGGGCCTTAAAGCTTCTGCACAGTAGTCCGTTCAAGCCATAATGACATGGGACCAAACCAAAAAAACTCCAGTGGCATCATCATGACAGCAGCTGCTCCTCCGGAGAACTTGGTGGACCAGCTTTGACCGCTTTCTCTAGCTGCTGGAGCCTGAAGGCCAAAGGTAGCAGCAGATCATTCAAATGCTCACTGCTAAATGCAAATGCATTGTTGGCCACGGAGTCCACAGATGGTGTAATGGGACCAGCACTATCTGGTGAGGCCAATGCAGATGGAGGCGAGGATGGAGATGGTGAAAAACACGTGTCGGAGACAGACGAAAGAGAACCTCCATTTGGCATCTGGTAACATTTGAGACCCTTGACCGCATTGGGGAGACCATGCTGGAACCGGCAAAAGGTGCCATAGAGACAGAATCCAAAAGCACTAAACGTACGACAGAGGGCACCACGAGGCTTCCACTTCTGGGACGTGGCAGGCGGTTGCCAGGTCTTTTCTTCATCTGCACTGTCAGATTCAGAGCCACCCTCAACATGAAGAAAGTGGCATCTAGTGCCAAAAGGACAAACCCCAAATGCACGATACGTACGACAAGGCACACTCCTGCGCCGAGGAAGAACAGGCCTCTGCTCTTTAAGGTTGTGCACAAACAAACAGCGCGTGCCATAAACGCAGTACCCAGCAGTGTGGTAGGTACGACACAGCTCCGTTTTATATTTGGGATGGCGGGAAGGTACGTGAAGATCATGGAGGCCATGAGCAAACTGGCAGCGTTCAGCATACTTGCATGTGCCCATCTCAGCATAGCGGCTGCACAGTTCAGTCTTATAGCGGGTGGAGCAAAGCCAGGGGGTCACCGGAGAAGATGGACTCTCAACTAAAGGAAGCAAGGCCTCAGCAAGAGAGAGACCACCACCACCTAAACCCTCCTCAGGGCAAAGAGGATCATTCAGACCTTCAGAGGGAAACAGCAACAGGTTCTCTTGACTGGTCTAAAAAGGGAGAAAACAAGTCTGGTTACTAAACTGCTTAGTCAAATCACCAAACTTGCTTAGATGTAGAGCATTAAACGTCCAAAACAAACTCTTGTAAGCCGTCCTACACAATGAAACCTCTCACACAACACAAGTTAAACGCAAAGACTGGCTTAACATAACTCACCTCAAACATCATGGTGCTCTGCTTGAACCGGTTTTGCTGAACGGTGTAATTTAGTGGTTTTAAACAGATACTGTCGCTCCCCACCGAAGCCAGCAGCCCAACCACAACCTGTACCTGCAGCCGCTCACGGCGCCGTTTTAAAGCTCACCGACTCCGTTATAACGCGCATCAGCTGTGAACGATCATCAGTCTGATGGGATGTAAATCACCCTTCTGCTCTGGTACCGATCAGTTTTTCTCTGCTGGAATAAACATTTACCGAACAGCTTGATGGCCACTTCAAAAGACAAACTCCCAATACACACACAGGCCTATACGTGAACCATTCACACCACTGAGTGGGTAACCGAGTGCTGTCTGCGAAGGGGAGACTGAAGTCTACATCAGACAACGCGTGACTTAAAGAATGCCACAAAATCAACTGAAAAGAAAATGATGATGTACTTATTTAAGTATTAACCAAGGAAGTTACACAAGTATTCATTAGCTTATGAAAAGTAGTATTACATGTTTTGACTAGTCTAAACTGTAAAAAGAGTTTAGACAGTTTAGGCATTTTTGTTTTATTTAGTAAGTAAATCTTAATCTAATTTCCTGTAAACTAACCAATACACATCCTTTGTGACATCATTGTGCAATAGTATGTTGAATTGGTATTGGCAGAACAACTGGCAATGTTAAGATATGCAACATATTTTTAATGAAACATTGCTTTTACCACCATTTTCTTAAAGCAACGCACTGTAACAAGTGTTAGTGATTCTGTTAGTTAATGTGTTCTTAATAATGTTCACAAAGCAGTTTCAAAAAATTGGACACAGTCAAGAACAATTGAATGGTTTGCCATCTTTCAGTCATCATACCTACAAATTGGTCTGAATGGAAATTTGTCAAGGCTGGTTGGGGTAAATGCTCAAAGAAATGATTAAAACTTAATGATCACAAACAAAAATCTTTATTCATTTTCTCATCAGAGGATACAGAAAAGGAAACAGCCACTGGTATATTAAAGAATGTTTGAGTTCACCCATAGCACTTTGCCAAAACCTTAGAGGGGCACAAACTCTATTAAAAAACAGTGAAACTTTAACAGGGTAACATTTATTTGTGTCTTTAGTGTGCAGTGCACGCCCCATTTGTTTAAAAAAACGTTACAAAACCCTTAAACAGGGACAAGATTTACAATTAAACTAAGCTGAGAAAACCCAACAATCCAGGAAATCTGTTGAAAAAGCCCAACTGCTCAACTCCACACTTCATCCCACATTCACAAAAACAAACAACAAAAGGGGGATATCCATTAGTAAAGCCTATAGTTGAGCCATTACTACAAAACGTCAAAAACATAATTTTGCTCTCATTGGATTCCTACCATTTTATTATCTACAATCACTAGCATTATCTTCCGATAGCCTCTAGAACACTATTTTGATTAATCCATAACAAAGACCTGTGAAACAAAATTGTATGCCAACGTTATATGGCTAAGCAGAAGAAAACTTTGATGGCTTCTTCAGAATGTAATTGAATGAGTAGGGTCAACACTGAGGCACAAATAGGCCAAATGGATTTTGATGTGTAATATCTGACAGGCTCCCCAGACCTTGATGTACCACACATTTCTATGAGCAGGTCTGATATTTTACTACAGCAGACTCTGGTAGAAGCCTGTAATCACTGACTGGAGTAGTTTGGTGTTTGGTTTGGGGTCCCTAAAAAAACTGAGAAACTGTCTGAGCAAACCAGTTAACTAAATAATCACTCAACAACAGCTCTGTTTTACAGAAAGAAATAGAGGAAAGTTTTCCTATTGCTTGATGAGCAGTTCTGCCAAGCCATAAAGACAAGAACCACATGTACAGGATAAAAAACAAATGTCTGTATAATGTGAAATAAAGCAGCCCATACTCTTTTATGAAAAGGTGGTAAACCGACTGAAGACTCCCCTCACATTCAAACACCTCCTTCCATTCACACCACACTGTTGTTCATATTCATACAAATAAAGACAGAACCAGAGAAAAATAAAGTTGCATTTACACCATTTTAGAAAGAACATGATTTGCTTTAAATTAGTTAAAAGTATTTGCATAAAAAGTGATGGGACTGGAGGGAACTGAATCAAGACATAACACTGGGAGGAAAACACTACGAAGGCTGGTGTGTGCTGGTGCAAGAGTATGGGGTTCCTCTAGATTGTGCACATGTTCTTGTGAAGGTGACACCGAAGACAAGCAACAGAGAAGAGCTCATTTAACAGGTTCTGTCGGATCATCACTCAGTCCTCCAACACTATTGGCTCGTTTGTGCTGGAGGGTAAAATGGGAACAGGAAGTGGCCTGGGTAGCACAGGAAGTTTGATCCTAACTGGGAGGTGTGGTTTTCTGGCTGCCCGTCTCATCTCTGACTGAGTTAGGTGCTTCCTCAGAGCTCTGTAACCCAAACATATGAAGTTAATCTCAGGAAAACATTTAACACGCAAGTGTGAATGTGCCTCTTAACCAAACCTGGTGTCTTTTGTAGCCACGAACACCACCGGATTTGGTGCATCTCCTTGACTGACCTTCTGTCTTTTAATGACTGACTGGTTGGCCGCTCTCATTCCTGATGGAAACGGTCTACCATTGGTGGAGAAAGAATGACCTCCGACCTGCACAGAATGAAAATGTTTACATTTATATCTAGAATAATGTATATTTGTGCATAATATTTTCTTATGAAAGGTGCTTTTTTATATTTTTGTAGTACTCGTGTAACACTTACATTATCGTAGGACCTCTTTCCCAGTAGCGCAGATGCACCACGTGGCTGGTTGCCCTGGTTACGGTTGATCGGGGTTGGAGCACCTCGAGGGGCTTTGAGTTTCAGAGGAGCTTGAACAGCTAAAAACCAAAACAAGCAGTTGGACTCAAACACCACAGCAGCCTCTTTACCTCCATGAAAACACCTCCATGGTTTTTAGTTCAACCATTCATATACAACAACTAAACACGGTATGAAAACACTCTTCCTTTGGCTTCAGAAGAACTAAAAAAAAAAACAATGAACAGAGGGTCTGAAAGAAGGTCAGAAAGTAACATAAGATAAAGACATTCACCGTTAAAAAAAACAAACACAGTAAAATGGTCAACAGATCTTTTGCACTTTGAGACTGGTAAAACTAGGGATTAGTTCACACACTGAAAAGCCCATATTTAAAAATTACTGTGTGGTTCAAAACCTCAATCGATTATTGTCTACAAGTGGATGCCTGACCTAGTTCTTTAACTATACTGATGAGAGACGGTCGAGAAACAGGCCGGTTCTTCATGCCACTTTTTGCTGCTTTGGGAAGTCTTATCATACCTGAGAGAGAAAGAAAAGAGGTCAACAAATACTCTGGAACAAAACCAAAGCATCAAAATACCCATTTGATTGGGGTGTAACATGATTCAAACCACAACGCACCACCCATGCAGAACAACTGCGCATTTTTATCTTAGCTGAATGCTAACAATTGTTGCATGCTAATAAAAGTTTTGAGCCGAGGCAAAACAATCACTTAATCTCATTTAAAATCAAACACCGCCCTAAAATTCATCAATCCCCATGTGACCTTCTGACAGAGAATTCATCTGTACACTAAAGTTACTGCCTCCATGTTTTATTGTGAAGTTTATTATAGAGTGAATCTAGTGTTCTTTCGCGTTGCTGGTGTTATGCCATGAACACACAGCACACAACAGCAAACCAAACTAAGAATGACCATTGAAAGTGGCTCTGCTCACACTCTGCTTTCACAGCATTGGCGTTAATGGAGGCGTAAGGGCGACGAGCTGCGCGGCGAGACTGCAGAATCTCCTGACACACCCGACGGGCAATTCGAGTGAGTTTGGTGGTCTGCAGGATGAAGGTCTGACGGTTTTTTGCCAAAAGTTTTGCTCTTCCAGCACTGCTGGTGAAAGGGGACATTCCCTGTACTTCCTGGCGTGTCATGTGACCACGTGGTGCTGTGTCCTGTTGGAGGAAGTTCTACATTTAAACTTCTATACAACATAATAAAAATCAGTACGTTGATGGACAAACTAATTCAGCAAATAAAGTTGTGATGTTACCAGGCAAGGAACATTACAGTTTTAAATCAAGGTGAACGTACTGAGCCAGCCCTTGTGGCACCCTCTAGTTGGGTGGGGGTCTTAAGACCACCATACTTCTTCCAATAAATCCAGCAGGAAGCACAGAGTCGGCACTGCATGTTCGGGGGGCCCCAGGCGTACCACTGCTGAGACTGAATAGCTGGAGAAGCAACAACAACAACAGAAATGCATTCAGTAGAATTTCAGCTTGTATCCACACATCAGCCACGGATGCATGGAGTGACTTTAATTCACTCACTGTGGCAGCTTTCACAGCTGAGGCCTTTCTGGTAGCCTGTGGCTCCGTTCATGCCAGGTTTGTTAGCAGGGGCCATGATCTGGTTAGGATTGGGTTTGGTGCTAAAGAAAGATACAGCAGATGCTATTTAGCCACAGCAAGTTACAGGTCAGTACTGAAAAAATGCTGTGACACATCATGGGTTTCCAATAGCGTCAAAAAAAACAAAGTCTTGTGTATAATTGCTTTTTCCAGTTACATTCATCATTACCTGAAACTTGCTCTTTGCATTACATGCTGGAATTAACCAAGTGTAATAATGACACAAATACTTACTAGGTGGGGATATACACTTGTTTTAACTTGCTGTCTGCCTCTGCAGCCTTTAGTCTTTTCTGAAAATAAAACAAACATTTGTTTGCTTCCAGATAATCTTGTCCACATTCAAAAAGAGGCTGTTCCAAGGACTATTTTGGCACAGAAAGCGATTGTCATACTTGCTGGATGTATCGATCAGTTGTCTTCCACATGTAGTAGAACTGGACAACACTAGCTAATGACTTCCAGGGCAACTGCGGCACAGCAAAGAAACACAGAAAACGTCAAAATAATTACAAAACAATATTTCACAGAAAGTGTTGATTTTAGAGACTCACAAAATCTTGGCGGATATCATTGAAGTCTTTGCCATATTTTTCCAGGGCCTCCTCAAACAGCATGGCCTCGGACGCACTCCATTCCTCCATCTCATCTCTGCACAGCACTGGGCCACCCTGAGGCACTAGCGTGGACATGGCCTTTGCCAAGTCATAGCCGTTCCTCTGCAGAGTGTCCATGGCATGGAACTATAGACAGGCAAGAACAGTGTGAGACGTGTGCGTTAACCGCAGACTGAGCATCCTCACCGGTGCTTCTGCTCACCAGCGTGATGTCTCGCGATGCTGCGGCTGCACTCATATGCAGACTCGGCTGGCGGATGGAGCTACTGCAGTCCAGCGCACGTGCAAACGTGCCAACAGCTCTAAAAAACCAAACAGTATTTCCATTAACATCACTTCAGAATGGCTTAAAAAACAAACCAGCAAACAATTCAAACAAATGCAGTTAATGCAAACAAACATCAGAGTGTGACTCATTCAGGCGTCAGGACTCGCTCCCTCTGAAACTTTGACCATATCTTTGATATCTTATTTTTGCATTGGGCTGGAATGAAATGATTGGACAAACATTCTGTGGTCCTTTGCCTTCCACAGAAGTTACATTATTTTACGATTGCCATCAAGATTTGAAGAGACTTAACCAGCGTACCAGAAAATGTCTCTCGAAAAAAATGCCTACCCTGCCATTAATGTAAAAATGATCAATTGTGTTGCCTGCATCTACCATTTTGACCGCCAAGGAATGCATTATGAATCACCAAACATCACAGTTTTAGTTTTCTACGATAAGAAAAGTCAACTACACCTTTAACAGCTTTAACAGGGAAAATTAACAGCAAATTACATTTTTCTCACTAACATGTTGAGGCCTCAAAAGAGCAGATACATTTATTAAGTAAATAAATAACCTTTTGTTTTATTTACACTCCACTTTGTTGCTTTCAGTGTACCGCTAAGATAAGTTTAGCTCATTGGTCCATTTACTAACCGTGCCACTACCAGGAACTGGTCAATCTGAGGATCCTTCAACTGGTTGTTAGGATCCCAAACCTTTGTCTCAAGCTTCTCCTGGACTCGACTGTCCGACTCTCCTGAAAAGATCAAGCGGTTTTATTTTTGATTACAAAACCTAATAAAAAATGTAATCATCAATTTAGACAAAATTCAATGATTACATTCAAAAGATACATAATATTTTGTGACACTCAGTAAATATTAAAACCCTCGGACCTTCAGCCAGCTTGTCTGGGACCTCTGCCTGGTATTTGGATCCAACTCTGATCTCGCCCTGGTCAGCCAGCAGTGTTTTCTGTACTGGGTCAAACACCAGAGAGTAGAAGAAACAGTCCTGCAGAACATCAGAAGACAAACAGAGAACATCAGCCCTCGATGCATGGCACAATATGTTTCACCTGTTAGACAATGTATTAGTTTCATCGTTAATACTGTAAACGTGTTCTGACCCAGGGCTTCAAGTGTAAGTGCAGGCCAGCGGGGACAATCCCATTCAGGCACGGTTCACACATTCAGGTTCATTCACAAATCACCATGGAGAAAACTGTGATAAGATTATGGACCATGATCGTGCCTAAAAAAATTATTTTCCCATACGCACCCCCCTTCTCAAATGGCCCGCCCCCTTCTGTCACGAGTGTCAGGTAAAATAAACAATAAACTTTTACTCATTACTGCTCATAATCTATAAATATTTCCATAAAAAAAATCAGCATCAATTCAATGGAAGAGATACAACCATAATGTATTAAAACATTGTTCTGTGCTCATGAACCACGGGTGAACACTCACCTCTCTCTCCAGGTAGCTGGATAAAACGTCAGTCTCATTCAAAAGCGTAACGTTGCATTTGCCTCTGCAGAGAAATAACACATGCACTAATGTTATTATCCAAAAACAATTGCTTTTACATTGGAACTGGTCCTACGTCAGGACATATAATGCATTTTGTTTTTGAACTTAAGATGTTTGTGTCACCGTATGTGTGTGGCTGGAAGAGACTCAAACTGTCGAGACAGAAAAAGTTCCCTGTGCTTCAGCTGGTGTTTCTGCTGTTCGGACATCGAAGGCTGCTTAGACTCTTCCTCAAAGTCCCCTGAAACACACAGACATTATGACTGAAGATTTATACTATGTCATGACGCAAAATTGTACATATGCCATTTTGTAAATATTAAACATATGCCATATTCGATTTGCATATAAAAAACCTTTAGGACACTGATGATCCTGAAAGGTAAGGATACTCGGCAGGACTTTATCTCATGATCTGACTGGACTCCACCCCTGCACAGAGCCTGAGGAAACCCTGTTCATCAAGAGGGTGGGATCTCAGTCCACACCCCTTTTCATTAACCCCTCCTGCCACCCAGCAGCCCTGCCCCTTCCTTGGCCAATGTGTCCTTGCCGGCTTTACTGGGAAACCCTGTGCAACAAACCTGAGGTTGCCCATCCCCCTGCCGAGCAGCAACCCTTTAACATAAGAATGTGTACTTGTGTCTCACACGTGCACATGCAGACGCAACACACTCACCGCCATTTACACACGCACATAAATATCGCTTTCATTCACTGACAAACAGCAGCCAGAAGGGGTTAACCTAATGTTGTCAGGTGTTAACCCTTTAACTGCTATGAAGGCTCCTTTGTTTTGAGAGCTGCTCATTCCGCTCTGAGGGAGGAAAACGGTCAGAAGGTCGAGACAAAGATGCCTGATCTTGTGTACCTGGATAGCTCAAGTGCTTTACAGTGCAGTTATTAAACAAAAGGTCTTTTTACTTTGAACTTTCACCACCACAAGGACCCGAACTACTGAAATGACACCATCTCAAACCAGACTGTAAGTCCAGAATGACTGTTAAATAAGTAGTTTAACTGACATAACTCCAACACGTTTACAGTGTTTTCCACACACAATTTGCTAACATTTACATTCACACACTGCTGAAGATGTTAGAGGAAACAATGTGACAATTTCACTCACTCATTCATTCATTCATTCATTGTGCATTTCTGAACGTAGATCGTTATGTAAAGTTGCTGATGAGTTTTCTGCACGTTAGCGAGTTTAAAATCAATGATCCATGATCAGATTTATACATACTGTCTGTCTTTAATATACTGTATACCTGACGTATAGTGTGTACAGTGTAATTAATACTGTAGATTATGAATACAACCGTGCTCCTGTAGAGCTCAGATGGTAGAGTTTTAAACGCATCAAAACAGCCTGTAAGATTCTGTCTGGACCCACCTATGGGCTTAAAAGGAAGTGCCAGGTCTTACACAATTACAAAATGTGGCACCACCTGATTTTCTCCAACATCAAATGTCAAACATATAAGCAGAACGCCATAAAGCAGCTATAAGCAAACACTTACTTGCATTACTATCAGCCAGAGTGTTGAGATTGGCAGATATATCCCGCCGTCTGAACAGACAGACCACCTTTGCTTCCACATTTCCGTTGGCCGTCTATAACAAGAAACCGTCCACCAAAATACAAAAACAGCAATCAATACAATCATGGAAACAGTGTAATATAAATACATTAGAAATGTGTGACTTCCACAACCCACCAGCAGCTACGTCACTTATTTTAGCTGTGGCACAAGAGTTCTAGAAGACAAATAGGCCTAGACGATAATTCCTATAATTTTTATAATATTTGATCTATCTTTACACTGATAATAATAAACTTCAGTCATTTTTACTAAAAACTGACATCACATCATGAGCATTAACATAATCCAGTGGGTTAATGATATTTATGTGTATATTCAGAACAGTGCTGAATACTGACTAACAGACACCTGAACACATCAGTTCAGCCACCCTGCTGTGCTTCACAGCCCCTCAAAATGAGGTTACATAAGTGTTTTAATCTCTGCTTCAGGAAACAGGCCTGTGTCATTCTCAGCATTATATAAGTGTCTCTTCATCTCAGACGGCCCAGCACACGTCACTAGACAACAGCTGGTTTAGTATTAACATCTCACCAGCCATGAGAGCAGGTGACAAAATCAGTCTGTTGTGCTGGCATGAGTGACAGAGCATTAGCTGAGCATCAATTTCTAAATCTCTGCTGATGCAACGATGACATTTACACCAACCATTGCTTGAGATGTTCATAAAAAGGTGCAATTAAAAAAAGAAATAGCAACAAATCACAACCAGTCTAACAGTGACATCAAAGACATTATGTAAAAACAGCTGATGGCCAAATATCATAAAACACATACATAACTTCTTCATTATTGAAGAATGAAAGACGCTCTAAAACTCACCTTGTTGAGTTCCTCTATTCGGCGGATCAGATAAGGGTTACTAGAGGAGTTTTCAAAATAGACATAATCTGTAGAGAACAAAAAAAAATCAACACTGATAAGATTCAAAACACTGAACTTTATTTCCAAACAATAAAACAAGTCAACAAATTTGCATTTGTTGTTGAATGTTGGTTTTGAAAAATCCTGGACCACATTTAACCAATAGTCAACAGTGTTTAAAGAGAGCCCACCACATCCGTTCTACAGTCATTCTCTTTGGTTCTGGGGTGATCGGACCTTGATTTTCCCCAGGGTAATACTTTCTTTTCGTCTCTCACCTCTGCTCAGCCATGTTCTTAAGCTGTGCTATAAGGGACAAATCAAAATGGAGGTCTCACTCCAAATGTCATCAATCACAGAGATGCTAAGAAGCTGAATAGGTCAATATTTTTAGCAGTAGAATCTGAATCTAGTCATCTGCTCTTCAAGCACTGATGCCATAGCACTGCATAATAAACTGAATGCCCAGCCAACATTTAAAAGCATCGTCACTGGACCATTATTACACGTGTACTGCCAATAGAGAAGGGTGTCATTCCCTCATTGTTGAATGCGTTACACACTAATGGAATGCATTATGAAGGAATTAAATAAAAACCATGCAAAATTTTGAGAGGGCTTCAAGTGTATGTTTATTACCCAATTGTTCAGAAACTTCAGTAAGTATACGCAAAGCCCAAACAACCGCAACACAAACTTGCTGTCCTGCTAAACCACACATTTCCCACGCCATCATGGGGCACATCGCTGTAAGCTGTGCTGCAGTAAGCAGGAGCACTGCATCGTTAGAAACACACAACACATGTCATGCGAGTCAACAAACTACACCTGACCAACTTTATACATGATCGACGGTTAGAGATATACGATCTACACGGTAATAATAACCCTTCTCCTGAAACACAGACGTGTTGTCTTGAGGCTCGACCGCGGTCGGTAAACTACGATAATCCGTGACCCATTCACCGCCGATGGCTTTCATTCACTGCATGAGCGATACCTTACAGACCTCACGCATGTATTCCAGCATATAAACATGGTGGAAACCTTTTCGTTGACAGCGACACATAATGCTGGTTTTACTATTCAGATCTCTTATGAACTAGTTATTCTAAACACTCCCGTATCATTTACGCTGTCAGAAGTTTGACAGGTGATCATACTCATATCTTTCTCATCCAAACATCTGAACGAGAAAGTTGGGAACAAAACAGCATAAAAAATGAACTGAACGTCTTCACCTAAACGCTTTCCTCGTGATTAGCTCATTTTCTAGAAATGGCTTAATATTGATCACGCTACATAAAATTATACATAAAATTAAAATCTGTACACTTTATGAAAGCTGTAAAAATACGTTATTTTAGCAATTATTTTAGCAAATGTTGAAAGAATCCAACAAAAACACAGCCGTAAAGGAATTAGCTTAGCAACGGGATCCCACGGCGGAAACAGACGCTCATTAGCGCTAATGCTAACGCTAGCGCCGTGAGCTAGTGCTTAGCCTTAACAAAATACTCGCCTCCAACTCGGTACATGTTGGCCGCCATTCTCCCAATCTCCTAAACCAGTACAGCAGTCGATGTTCGCCTCGTTGTCTGGACCACAAATGTACCAAAAGTGGTACCGTTGATTATATTCTCGCATATATCGGCGGATTTCTCCCGTCGCGAGACAAAGCCGGACCCGGCGCGGCGCGGCGCCGCCGCTCTGGCGGGTAAAAGTTTAAAGTTTCCGCTTCGGTGTTTCTCCGGTTAGAAAACAATCGCGTGTTTGTATCGGCGCTGCGGTAAAACTCCCATCGAAACCAGTTTAAACATCCACATAAACATGCAGACACGAGCCCAGGATAGGCAGCCTGTCTCTGTATCTCACTGCACTCTTCCTCTCATCCTCTGCTCCCTGCTTCATCCTCCTCTTCACCTCCGCTCTGCTGTACACGTGCCCCCTCCCTTCTCAACGTCATCTTCGTAAGATCGCAACGTCACTTACAATCCCGCAAACTCCCGCGAACCACACATGTATCTAACATTATAATATAAGACCTGCTGAGACTGCGGCACGGACAGATGCTTCCAGACCAGCACAAAAACTAGCGGTGATGAACAGACACAAACCATCACTGTATAGGCCGAAGTTAAAAACTACTAGTATTTTTTATATTACTAGTATAGTATTTGTTAGTATTGCCTATGCCAGAAAGCGTCAGAAGTTGCACGTATCTTAAAACATCACGTTTATCAGATATGAGATGGACGTGTCAACGCCAAAATCCATAAACGGACGACAAAAGTGGCGCAATGCTGCCCTCGATAGACTTAAATAAAAGTCTTGTAGACTGTTTTTACTTAAAAAGTCAAAATAGTCTATAAAGTATTATTTTTATTTTCCTCCAGGTGGCGTTTAATGACACATACAGCTCACGGCGTTCTACATATACGTGTAGTATTGACATATATACAGACACACAGTTTTTCTTTATGTGTGTCTTACAATATTAAAAATAACACAAGAATGTTTGTGTATTTATTGTCATTTCAAGTTTTTAAATGAAACTTTTGTGTCTTTTGATTTGTTTCAGAAACAGCAGGTCTTCAGTAATGTCACATGCATTTGTTCCTCACATACAGCAGAAGCAGCTGCATTATGGGATAGCAGCAACACTAAAGTCATGTGGAACATCTTCAATGTTGTACAAGAGAACTGATGACAACTGAAATGGACAACAACGACCCTAAGGGGCAGTCAGTGGAGAAACGCCCTCAAAACTCAATTTGACAAGATGTACTTTTTATTTGAAGCAATAAGGCATAACTAACGTAATAGTAATTTATTATTAATATTATTATTATTCAAATCATGATGAACTTTCATAGCTTCTAATGGCTTTTCATTTGGTGTAAACACAAAGCTCAAAGGAATTGTTTTGCACAGGAATAAAAAATAATCATGCAAGTTTTAAAATAATCCAATATCTGAACTTTAATGACTTTACAGAACGCTCTTTTTCAAGTGCAAAAGACACACATCAGACTGACACTCATCTGATTTCTGTTATTGTTTTAGCTTCAATTAACACATTTACATGAACTTACACTTTGTCAGGGAATCAGTTTTGCTGAAATAAAATGGTGGAACCCATCCATGGAATGCATGATTTCTTTGGCTGTAATGTTACAAATCTATACATTAATTCTCAATTAATAATAACAATTCAATAATTAATTCAATTGATGACATCATTTTGTTTCTGAGAAATATGGAGTCCATCTGATTTAAAAGTTAACTGTACAGACACAAGATGATGAAACACTGTGATTAATCAAGTGATTCAGTGATTATTCATTACTGATGGTGATAACAGACAAACACTGTGATTTAATTAATCATATGTCACTTCCATAACTGATCATCACAATTTATCAGACTTATTTGTCATTATCAGTTATATTACCAATAAGCACATTTGACACATTTTGTTAATGTGATTTATTTTTGCTAATATTGGCACCCTCTGTAAATATGAACACGTCATGAAGAAATCACTTTATTGTTCAACCTTTTGATCTTTTGTTCACATTTCACCCAAAAACTCTTGAAAAGGTGCCATTCAACTGAGATGTTATGACTCAACCCGGAAGAGGATGTTTGTGTGACAAAAGTGTCCAAGGATCACAGCTGGAGAATTTTGATGGATGTGGGATCAAAGAACAATTCAAAACAAAGTACAGTTCAATTTAAAGAGAAAAGCCTATACTCTTATCCAAAACAAACCGAAGCGTCTTTAGTGGATCCACGCTAATGGAACATCGAATCGGATCTGCTTCTATGGTTAGATGAAACAATAACAGAGCTTTTGGACAAGAAACACCACAGGTGGGTTAGTGGGTTTCCCACTGTAAACACCGTAGCTGGGTCTTTAATGTTCCAGAGAACATGGACATTTTTTAGAATCAAATATAAGCAGATATTGTAATAATGATATCATCATCATTTTGTAATATGGTATGTGTCTAAACATGGACAGAAGTCAGCGGATCCTGGAGTCTGATGTAAACACAGACATTAAATATGAGTCCCGTCTATGTAAATGTAAACAGGCAGAGCTGTAGTGTGAACAGCCTGCGACAACGATCTGAGGTCTCAGATCAGCGGACACACTTCCCATCATCTGGCACTGGTGCAGAAGACTTTTGGAATACTTTTTTTACTTTATTTAAAGTTTTAAATAAACTTGTTTGTTAATATTTTAAGCAAAAGACCAAAAGGTTAAAGACATTTTATGCATTTATACATTTTTACAGACATGCTCACATTTACCAAGGGTGTCGGTGTTAGTTTAGTGTTTACATTGGTATATAGTCTCATCCTTCATTATGTTACTTAAAATGGATGTATTTCCAGGTTGTCCAAGCTTTCTGCACTTTCTCTCTGTTTCTGGTTAATTCTTGTTATTCCAGTATGAAGTTAGCCAGTTGGTCGATGTCTCTGACTGTTGGGTGACACTGTAGTGTCATGATAACGATGCTCTCTTGGTCCGGAAACATCTGCCCCAAACTCTTTTTCAACTCCAACGTTTCCACCACCGTCCTCACCTCCTCACCTCTGTCCATATGATGACCTCTGCCGCCCCCTGGGGTCATGTCTCGATACTGCAGCACTTCAGTGTGGGGCCGCACCACGGGAGAGGGAGAAGAAAGAGATGAAGACACACCTGCGAATGAGTGACTTCCCGGATGAGGAAAACTGCTGTGAAGAGCAGAAACAGAACAACTTTCACCTTCCTTAAACAAATGACAGAAAGAGCTTGACTTGTTTAAAATAACCAGTAGTTATTATATAGAACTGCATCTACTTATGATGGAAGGATCGCGTCGCTCTACTGAAGACAGCATGTTTTACACAAAACATTTCATGTATGTAGGTACCTGTGCTGCATATGTAAGAAGTCATTAAGGTGGGGTCCACCTCGGCCCATCGGATCATCAGGTAACATGAAAAGATCCTCAACAAACACATACTGCAGCAAACTGAGAAACATAAACAACATTCCCCTGATTGCAGTGATTGCTGCTGCTCAGTACTTCTAAACAGTAACCAGGATTAGTGGTATTAGTGCAGGATTAGCAAACGGATGATGTCACCTAAGCATTCACATCATCCGTTAAGAGGTGATACTAACAATTATTATATTTTCAGTATTGAAAGAAAAATTATGCCATCGGTCACCTTCTCCTGATGATGTCTCTCCATGCGGGCGATTCGTTCATGAGGTCTCTGAAGTTGTCATTGGTCACAATCACTCCACTCGTCTTCTGAGCCAAGCGAAGCATGAACCTGTGAACCATCACTGCTTCACGCATCACCCATAATATCACCCTCATACTAACAATGGGTGTGTTTGAGCCTGCTTCAAAATACACTGTTCTAAAACTACAGCTCTATAGAAGGAAAAATGTATTCTTAATACATACATATTATAATATTTTGTGTGTGACTGACTCAAACACTAGAGGGCAGAGAGAACGTGTTGCTGAGATATTTACCGGTCATCATAGGAGTTAATTCTCTTGCCCTCCACCTCTCTGGATGGGGTGAATGAGAGCAAACCCAGATCTTGCAGTTCAGTCAGGAACTGTTGCTCTGCAGAACAACAGACAGGCACAATTTGAAAAAACAGGTGACAGAATTTTTTGCAAGTCAGCTACTGCTTTAAAGCTGCAGTCCACAACTTTTGCTTCTCTGTTACCATCTCTGTGTGAAACACAAAACAAGTTTCATACAAAGTCATTTTTAATGTAGATGACAAGCTGCAATTCTGAGGAACTGCTTTAGGAACAAGCTGACGCACCCACACACATCATTTAGTGGCCAGATCTTCTTTCTCTTTACAGACTTGATGTAACCACAAATAACTTACCAACACTGATTTGTTATGTACCTTTATTAAAAAGATATGGATTGCATCCTTAACCCAAAATCTCCAAGCTGATCAATTCTCAGAGAAGTTACCATATGTGTCTACAAACATGTTCTGTTCTGGCCTGGTTCTGTTCATAAGTCATTTGTGTTTAGTGTAAAGAAGACCAACAGGTTCTGATATTAAATGAACCGTCACACTGGCTGCTGCTCTGAGGTTCTGATGGTAAGAACCCTTTAAAAATATCCTGATTCTCCCTCCTAATTCCTCTTCAGGATTGATAATATTTGTGGTTCATGGGATTTGTTTTCACGTAATCAAAATCAACAAAATCTGATCACAGTAATACTTTATCTGAAACCAAGAATTGTTGTCACTGCCTGTTTTGCTGGTAAATTCCTAACATTTTTCCAATGATGTTTTTATTTTTAGCAGATTTTTACTACTTTAATAGTATCTTTATGAAGGCCTGTGGCTGAGAAGAGCAGCTATAAACCGCATTACCTTTAGTTCTTGGATCTCTCTTCAGTCTCCACTGAGGGACGAAAACAGTGATTTTGCGATGACCTCGTCCCCAGAAGTGCTGCACAGCCAAAGCGATGCCTCGGCACGAGAAAAACAACCCCAGGCCATGACTGCAAAACAGCAGCCATTTAATGTTCACATTTCTGCACTGCAATGAGCTTTTCAGTTTCCCTGACAAAAAGGTTTTGTATTATGTCCTGTTTAGTAGAGTCTTCTGATATCTCTCAATGGCAGTGTCCGTTTTAAGAGGCTCAAACAAATATGCACAACAAAACCAAAAATAGCAAAAGGATCTCAGTCATGGCACTTATATGTTTATTTATATGTTTGAGGTCACATTTGCTTTAAAAGCATAAAACCCGTGTCAGTCTGAACTAAAGCCAAACTGGCATTCGATCCAGAATCTTAATTCACCTCAATCAGGTTTAGCCAATGAAATAAAAATGCTCTTACTCTGTGGCATATATCATATTCAATTCACAACGTTTCTTTGCTTTAATTGTTTACCTCTTAGCAACGTTGCTTCCATCGATGATGATCTGACGCAGCATGTCGTCACCAGGGTCGTCTGACAGCTGGAGTTTGAAGGGTGTCTTGAGGCTCTCAATGAATCGTTGAGGTCCTGTCACCTCTTTCTGAGTCTTTTTCTGTTTTGACACAGCGCTGTGGTGCTGAGAACTGGAAATGTTTGATATTTTTGTAGGACTGAGATGTGCAGAACTCTGCTGATGTGAACTGCCAAACTGGAAGTCTGAATTCACTGGCTGTTGGTTGCGGCTGGTTTCATAGGCCTCTTTTGAGGGGTATGTTGTTTGTGGAGGACCCCTGACAGACAGAAGGTTAACTTGATTTTGGGAGGTTGTGGGTGACTTCATATCAGTCCATTTCAATGCCTCTGGTTGCATCAGAATCTTGTTCCTTCCCTCTGCATCAATCTTCCCTCGTCCAGTGCTGGGTTTTTCTACACTCCCTGCTGAATTTCGCCCAACTGTCTGATCTACTTTTGTATCGTTGTGTTGCGTCCTGTCAGCTTCTTTGACTTGCTCTCGCTGAAGTTCCATTAGTAACTCACGTGGCTTTAGTTCTGGTAGGTTGCTGTACACCTGCTCCACTCTTTCCTCTGTATATCCACAGGTGGCAGCCGCCTTCTTTAACACATCCAGGACAAAGTCATCTTCTTTCACAGTTTGTGGTTCTTTGCTGGAGGATGACATGTCAACTGCTCCTTTTATTTCTACGCTGCCCACACATGTTCTCTTGGTCACACTGTCTATCTTCTGGGTCTGGCTGTTCAGATTTCCTCTTCCCTCAGTTTTGTCCTGCTCCTGCTGGATCAGATCTAGAATTTGTGAGGCTTCTTTGGGGCCAGTCTGGGTAAGAACCTGCTGTACCACCTCCTGTGTGAAGCCCATAGCAGTGAAGAACTTCAGAAGATGCTCAAATTCTTCTTCTCTCTTTGCTGATATTAGAACAGTTTCCTGTAGAAGCTTGTCTGATTCATCTTTTTGTGGTGAACCCATTTCTGCTTCCTCTGGTCTCTCCAAGTAAGTTCTGTGCTTTGAGACGGGTATGAAACAATGAGAAAATTCACTGCTGAAATCAGTTGTCCTTCTGGCTGAGTCATGCATACCATTACTCCTACCATGACCAGATTGTGGAGTAAGATCAGACAGCTGGACATGTGGGTTCAAAGACATCACATTCACTCGCTTTTGGTTGACCAGACTTTCTGCGTGTTTCTTTGTTTTAGAATTCTCAGACTCTCTGGGGAGAAGGTCATCAATATCCCCATGCATTGCCCAAGACGGATGACTTTCAAATGGGTTAAGAACCTCCTTGCCACTTTTTCTATTCAGTACAGGCTGATTTACCAAGTCCAACAGAATCTCCTTCACTGCCACAGGTAACGCTAACAGGTTGATGGTGTGATGATCCTCCTTGCCCTCTACCAGGGACTTGAAATGTTGACGTGAGCCCAGGAACTCACCTGCCATCACAAGTCCAGACTCAGTACGCTGTCCCTGGCTGCATGTGTACTTCTCTACCAAATCTGTAATGAAAGAGAAAGCTTTCACCACGGGTTCTTCCAGTCCAGTGATGAGGAGACAACCTGGAGATCGCACCTGAAGGACACATACACAGTTTGTAAGTCCAACGATATAACTGCATATATATCTCGCCACATAACGTAAATAGCAGGTCATTAAAGATCTCATAGAATAGTTTGAGGTTCTGTATGTGATATTGGAGAAGCATGATTTGAAACACAATTAAATCTGTAATCAAGCAACCATGTATACCATTATAAGACTAAAAACTGTGCCATATAGGTGTTTATGAGCACATACTCATTGATCTGTTTATATAAGACTTACCACTAACTGTGCTGAGGTCATTTTAATCAGGGAGCTCATAAACAGTCCGTTAGCGCCACAGAACACACACTGAAGGGCCTCGGGGAACCGTAGCTCATGCTGAGCTTCCTGACTGATGACACCTCTCACGAAAAGCTAAGAGCCATAAACAGCACACAACATTACTGCTATATGGAACAGAATAAAGCCAGTTTTAAATTTCGTTACATTCTTAAAAACAGTGCAAATTTCTCCTGACAAAAAGACAGAGCCGAACGTCTGAGCAGCTGTTTATCACACAATGAAAGTGGATTTTAAATGACAAACAAGTTCTCTCACACACCATCAGTATGGCTTTTAAAGGCTGGTTACCTTGTGTGTGTGTATTTATGTTTACATTATATGAGAAAAACTCTGAGCTACGGTTTTTACAGAAGAAAAAATACTGGGTTTGAACATCATGGTGGTGAGCAATTTATGACCTTCATTCAACTATCATTAAGGATGTAAATTAAATGGTGCGTCAAAAAAGCTGCTTCTCTAAACAGCCAAATTTCAAACCTCTGCCATGACAGACATGCAAGTTTCTGCAGTTGGGCTCGTTTCTATTGTCAAAACAAGTTTTTGGACAATGTGCTCTCAGCCTATAGCACTTCTTTTCCCTCTTCTTTCTACTCAATATAAAAAATGTGTGGTGATTGTAGTGATTGTGAAAAGCCTATTCATGAAGCATTGGTAAATTGTCAGATGTATTCATATGAATGGAAACTGAAAGCGTCAGTGTAAAGACCTTTGCTGCCTGCACATCGCTGGCAGCCCCCCACAGACGCAGCCACATCTCTGTGTCCTGTGTGAGGACTGCGTCTTCCCCACCAAGACTCAGTGTCACCCCAAACACCCACTCCACAGTGGGCTGCAGGGCCACCAGCGCCCCCCTCAACACACTGGCACAAGTAAATTCATCCTCAACGTGCTGCTCCTCTGTCAGGCGCTCCATGCTTTGGGATTTCTGATCAGGGAAAGAGCCAGGACACCGCCACTCGATGAAGAACACAGCAAGATGATATCAGGTGAACTAACAGTCACGCCAAGCCTTAGAAACAAATGAACATATAAACTGTAGCATTTGCCAGAAAACAAACACAATGTACTACTTCAGTACAATAAACAATAACCATACAATCAATATTTCCTTAAAAAGGTAAGATATGCTTCCAATCTTTCTCCATTTTCTGTTTAATTTCCACTTATAAGGCATTGGTGGCTAATGCTTACTTCTGATGCGTTAGTCCTGACGTCATCTAGTTACTGATGCGTTAGTCCTGACGTCATGTATTTAGTGACGCGATACTCCCGACGACCGATCTAGTAACAGGCGTTGGTCTACCACAGATGTGTAGTCACGTCAATACTGATCATTTGTTCAGTGTGTGTTTATAAATGTCCGGCGCTCTCAGGCAACCGCGATATAATCACAACAGTAACTGGGTCAAAACGGAGTTAGTAACACTTCACTGGTTTCATTACATTCACGGATGTCAGGTTGCTGTTAACACGCTGATTTGTTTTTACGAAGCACATTGGCGCAAAGTCTGTCAGAACAAACCCACCAACAGATGAAAGAAATAAAGGACGAGTCGAAACTTACCATGATCGTTTGAGCTTCAGTCGCATTGAGTTTCACTCCAGATTCATTCACGTTTACACGGCTGTGAAGTTCATGCTGCTCCTATTAAACCTGCTCCTCAAGCGAAGCGTGTCGCAGAAACACGATCGATGTCGAGAAAATGAAACTAATGGAAACTTTCCGTCGATCATCTACCGTAATTGACATAAACGACGCGTACCAAATATTTACTTGAGGGAATTCATGTTTAGGACGCAAGTGTTTCAAGGGCGTTTAATAAAGTGCAGAAGGAAAGGAACCGCATCGCTTTAAAACAGTGAACATCGCATGAACTGTTAACACGCGTGGAGATCCGTCCGTCTGTGGGAATTTCCACCGACGCCGAAATAACTTCCGTTTCCAGAAAACGTGAAAACAAGCAACACATCCCGACGTGCCGAAGATCCCCGTATTTCCCTCTGATAGACGCAATAAAACAGCAGAAGTTTCTGCGAATTTATGACCTTCATTCAAATATCATTACGGATGTAAATTAAATGGTGCGTCAAAAAAGCTGCTTCTCTAAACAGCCAAATTTCAAACCTCTGCCATGACAGACATGCAAGTTTCTGCAGTTGGGCTCGTTTCTATTGTCAAAACAAGTTTTTGGACAATGTGCTCTCAGCCTATAGCACTTCTTTTCCCTCTTTACTTCTGTCTGCTCTGTGTGTGTCTGTGTGTGTGTCTGTGGGTGTGAGTGTGTGTGTGAGTGTGTGTGTCTGTGGGTGTGTGTGTGTGAGTGTGTGTGTGTGTGTGTGAGTGTGTGTGTGTGTGTGAGTGTGTGTGTGTGTCTGTGGGTGTGTGTCTGTGGGTGTGTGTGTGTGTGTGTGTGTGTGTCTGTGGGTGTGTGTGTGTGTGTGTCTGTGTGTGTGAGTGTGTGTGTGGGGGGGGGTAACTTGTTTGTTACTCTGTACTAGTCTTAGGGAAAATGCTTATAAGACGGTTGTTTCAGCTCATTTCTGTTTCTGCTGTTCCTTCATTTGTAAGTCGCTTTAGATAAAAGCGTCTGATAAACGCAAACATGTAAAAGATGTAAATGTCTAGCAGAATCAGTGCCGGGCTTTTCCAGGACTGTTAAACCTTCACCTGTCGTTTGAACAGATGCAGACATTTTCTTATTAAAAAGTAAAGCTTCAGATGAATTAACATAATAACATTTGTGAACTTCAACAATCAAAAATACGAACCGCAGTTTCTTTACATTATAGTCGTTGTCGTAAATAGACCAAATCTGAGCAACAGTCAGATAAAAGACACGACTCCGGTGGGACTCGAACCCACAACCTTTGAATCACAACGCTAGACCGGCCTAGAAGTCCAATGCGCTATCCATTGCGCCACGGAGCCGCCGGTCGCCGCTCGCGCAACAGGTTATAATAGCAACAATAACAGCGAGGCTGTAGTTCAGCTGCTACGACACAGCGTCGTGACGACATATTAAAACGTCATAACGCTCAGTAAAACTACATGAATCAAACGTCACTCGGACAGGCGTCACTCATGCGTGTAAGTCCACAAACGTTTGCACATTTCTAACAGAAAGCATCTGCGCAAAAGGAGCATAAGACGATAGCTACAGTTTCAGGCATAACAGCACAATGACAATAAATGTAAACGAAAACAACCCAATAACTCATATGCAAAAACTCCACCCAACAACATACACTAAAAGCAACGAATCTCAGTGTGTCTTTGAAAGTGTGAGAAGAGTTTAATATGTAATTTGTGGATACAACATTTAGCAAACAGTTACAAATGTATAAGAAACAGCAAAGTACAAACTGTCTCTATGTGAGAGCAAATGATAAATGAAAGGACAGCAGTCAAAAGCAAAAAACATTTGCAAAAGTTTCAAGCATGATGTTGATACATGCAGGTATAACTAACCACAGGTGTATTTCTCCTCAGGTCTCTTGTGATATAATGTCATTATTTAACTCTCTTGGGTCACTCCAAACAAGAGAAGCTCTTCAGATCTCAATATTTACAGCATCCTTCACTCATTTAGTTAAAAAGCAGATCATGTGTTGAAAATGTTCACAAAAAACCTTAAAGCATGTTTGGAGTGACCGGAGAGCGAGTAAATAATGGCTCACTGTTGTACGAAGCATCTCTTTACAGATTTAGAGACTTTCTAGAAACAATGATCAGAAGACAAGCAGCTGGTAAACGTGTCTTTGGCAGTGAAGTTTCCTGAGTGAAACTGAATGGGGACGTCTGACTGCAGAGGCCGCTGTCACTCACTGCCACACACCAATGAGTTCATGTCATGAGGAGGCGGTGCACCTGCTGCAGCTGATGCTGTGATAGGACGAGGCAGTGTGCCTGCTCGTTACCGTGGGAACAGGGAATCATCACTTTCCCAACTAGCACTGCACCGGTCTTCTTCTCTTCTTTGGCCTAGGAGAGAAACATGAAGGCAGGTTGTTAAGCTCTCCAGCAGAATGAAGCTTTTCAAAGGCTCAGAATGTTTATACACATGTCAGACCTTGAGGAAAGAAGTGGATGGGAATGTGGCAAAATCGGACGGCACATATGCGCCGGGCTGCTGAGAGACCACATGCTGTGACACTTCAGCCTGAAACATAAAACACCATCAACACATCTGAAATCACAACGCTGGTGTTACTATGGGACATAATCAGACTGACCTTTAGTTTATCTAGTGTCTCATGAAGGGAACTCAGTTTGGCTGTCTGCTCCAGTAACTGAGCACTTGCACTCGCTGCAGACACAGATGTTCACACACACAGACACACACACACACACACAAGATCAGATCACATACACACAGTTGTCATACAAACACACGCTCATTTGTACAGCTATCTTTGTGTGGACATTCGTTAACAATAAGATTTTTAGTCCCTCTAACTCTAAACATCACAACTAAGTGCCTAATCCTAACGTTAACTCAAAACCAAATCTTAACCCTTAACCAGCGCCTCAAAAAGGGGTGTCAAAGTGAGGGGCAGCCAAAATATCCAACTTTACTGCCCAACACACACACCTGGAGTTTTGCCAGTGATGTCGACCACTTTTACTCCAGCGCTCATCTTCAAAAGGTTTTTCAACAGCAGGTCTGTTTTTTGGTAAAGTGAACTTGTTACCCCGTCTGGTATGACACCCTCTTTTACAGCCTTCATGTTGGCGGCTCTCAGGGGTGGCAGAGATGCCAGCTGCGCTCGCATCTTCTCTGCCTGCCAATGGAGGTCAAAGGTTAAACAATGATCTGTTATCAGCTCAGATCCATGAACACAAATCAAAAATATCATCATAGGGTGAACAGAACCAGTAACCAATGAGAAACTAAACAATTACAATTAAAAATATTCTTTTTAAAGACTGTTCCAGGTTCAGTAAAATCAACTCACACAAATTGACGTACAACAATCACACAAATTCAGACATGAATGTTTCTGAATGTTTAATTTATTGTAAGTTTAATTTATTGTAAGATTTATTACAAAAGAAGAAATCAGAAAATCCTTGTTAAACACAGTTACATTTGAAAACTACTGTGTTGAGAATGTTATGATCTGCTCAGTGTTACACTGAGTTTGTGTTTCTAACCTTCAGTCTGTAGTTTTCAGTCTTTAGGTGTTTGATGGCGAGTCTCTGTGTGTGGATCTGCTGCGCGAGGAGAGGAGAATCCACCACCTGAACCACACCTGACACACCTGTAGACGCTCCTCCTGAACACACAGACACACACACACACACACACACACACACACACACAAACACAAACCACAGTAAGCCAAAGCAGGAGACCCTCAACAACAAACACCTGCACAGCAGTTCAGTGCTTAAACCTGTGGCCGTTCCCGTGACGATGGAGGTGATGCCAGAGGCCTGCAGTCCGTGGTAACCGTCAGCCGCACGTGATTGGTTGTTGATCCTCAGTTTTAAATCTGCCTTCTCAGATTCCAGCTGATCGATATCAGCCTGCAGGGCATCCATCGTCTCCTCAAACTCTCTGCACAAACACACACTTGAGTGTGAACCGCTTTTCCATTTTTAAGTTAAATTAATGCCCAGTTTTAAAACACAGAATCATTTCTTTGTGCTGCATGTGTCTCTTGAGGAAAGAACAAATCAAAGATCTCATCTATAGATAGCACAGGTCAGGTTGTTATTTTATTCAATAAACACTATGATCAAAAATACTGAACTCTTACAGGTTAACACACAGGTTAACACACACACACACACACACACACACACACACACACACACACACACACACACACACACACACACACACACACACACACACACACACACACACACACACACACACACACACACACACACACACACACACAATCAGGCTGCTCTGTAGGATTCAGGGTTTTCATTGTGATCTAAAGACATTTTCTAACCCCTAAATAAACTCTAACAGAAAAACTGGGGGCTCCTCATAACACAGCAACAGTGACCTGAGAGCTGAATAAACACTCACTTCTCCTTCTTTTTGAGCAGAGAGAGAGCATCTTCTAGTTTGGCCTGGATCTTCTCCACACGTTCGTCTGCATCTTTTGTGGAGGTGTCCAGCTTTTTCTCCAACAAACTCAGACGAACATTGGCTTCACTCAGCTCTTCTCCCTGAGACAGGAATATTGTCCCATTTTGCTTTCATTTTAAAATCGCAGCGCTAAATAATAAATGCTTTATTCTGAAGTCTGACAGACATTTTCAGTGTCCATGTTTCCATCCACATATTTGCATGTGCATTTTGGGATATTGCATAAAAACATGCTGAATGCATGCCAAAATGTGCATCAATTCTAAAAACAATACACAGGTGTACACAGGTTCAGCAGTCTAATTGCTTGATATGTGAATAAACTGATCCATTAATTTCCTGATGCACCAAAATAAGAGTCATGAGAGATTAAGACCTTGATTTTAAGGGATTTTTTCAGCTCCTTGATGACAGTTTCTCGATCTTCCAGTTTATTTCCCAAACCCTCAGCATCCGTCATCTCAGCTCTCACAGTGGCCGCTCGGATTGCCACTGGGGGGCACTGGGGACACACACAGACACAAAGGAGAAGTTGGTGTGATGGAGTGACTGAAAAACAGCTTCTACCTTCAAGCCATCAGCAGTCCTCCATCTAGAACACTGTTTAGACCTGTAGTCCACAGACTCTCAGCAGTTTCACTCAGGACTACTTTTCACACACTCATTACATAACAAGAGTAGTTACTACTACAGCATCCACACCTCATACCTTTTACTGTAATACCCGTATTCTGTAGTTTGTGGAACTGCTAAAATAATGTCAAGTTAACATCCTAGTGCCCTCCACTCCGTTTGACTTGTCATATTATTAATATATGTCTGAGCCTCGTCACATGCATTTTAACTTTCCCCAGTGCGATTTTGCAGATGACAAATGATTAACTCTTCACTTGAGTGTGTTTTTACCGCGCACTGAGGTTTCTCTGAATCGTACTCGCCCTCCTGCATGGCTGTGGCCATCTTGTTCATAGTTGCTATGACAGCACTGCAGGACTGACGCAGACACTCGTATGGACTGGGCTGGTGAGAGCCATACACCTGTTCTCACACACACACACACACACACACACACACACACACACACACACACACACACACACACACACACACACACACACACACACACACAATATTGAGACAACAATGGTGTTTATTGTGAGTAACAGTGTGTTGTATGTAGGATGTGTGAGAGTGCAGATATTTGTACCAGCTCAGCTGCTTTGAACATCAAATCCTCTATTTTCAGAGCATTTAACCCCTCGTGCTCTGCAAGCGGGGCGATCATCTGTGCACCTGCGGCCGCAACTTCCTGCAGCATGGCCACCATATGCGTCAACTGCTTCCTGCAGTCTGCCAGTGCCTCACCCGCCTGCACACATGACATCACTTCCTGAAGCTAATTTAAAATCATATGACAGTCTAATAATAAACAAATAAAATAGTAAGTTTTAAAAACTTCCTGCAGATTCTGATCAAAATTAATCGTTGTAACTGAAAGCGAATGTTGAATGGTGCTGTTCTCATGAAAATCTCACCCAAAAATGAAAACCTTATAATTTACTCCCCCTCACTGTATTACTTTTATAATGCAGCTTCCAAACCTCTGCCACTATTTATTGCTGTTACACAACTGAGTGGGAAAGGTCAAACATTATTTTAAATAACACTTATGTTCAGCTGAAAGAGGTACAGTTAGGATTGCAAGAGGGTTAGTAATTATTGGACTAATTACAATTTTTGGGTGAATAACTTCCATGAAACATTCGACAGTTTATTAACCCTGTTTTCCTCAGGAGTGTCTGTTTAAAAGGAAGCTGGTCGTACCGCGGGAGGGACGGAGAGAGCGGCAGGGATACCGGGTGCATCTGTTCCAGGCATCCTCCTGCGAATCTTCTTGCAGAACTGACCGATGTCCCCACAGGAAGTGTCCAGGTCTTTCAGCAGCACACAAAGCTCTGCTCCCTCCTGTCCCGCCTGCAGAAATGCTCGCAGTCGCCCGACCTCTGCAGCCATGCAGCCAAGAGCACTCTGAGTAAACTACAGGTGACAAAAACATTATTATCTGTGTGTGTGTGTTATATTCAGATACATGCAGCCAAGAGCACTCTGAGTAAACTACAGGTGACAACATTATTAAACATTATTATCTGTGTGTGTGTGTGTGTTATATTCAGATGCATGTAGCAGGGCTCAAGACTGCGACCAAATAGACCAAATAGTCAAATGCAAAACTGACCAATATGTTTTTATATTTGTGCAGATATGTTCTATTAATGCACAGAAATGTTCTATATGTTTTATTTCTGCAAGTGATTAGATGCAGCACACATTTTTTATTGTCCCCCCCTACAACTGAAACAAAATGTTGCCTGTGAAGGCATGAACTAGCGTTTACTAAAAATAAAAAAACTGCTAAGAAATATCTTATTTGTAAATAAATATCCTTTTGTGATGGAGTACAAATATGTATCCTAAGTTTTTAACTAAAAAATGCAGAAAGTGTTTGTTACATGAGCGTTTACAGCTGTGTATAAAACAATAAATGTCAATGGAATGTCATCATTTAGATGGGTGTTGATCTGTGTGTATTTACTGTTACAGGGACCAAATGACACCACAAGTACACTACCAGTTTGAAAACACTTGACTGAAAAGTTATGTCTTGTGAGTGTGTGTGTGTTTGTGTGTGTATGTGAGTCAGTGTGTGTGTGTGTGTGTGTGAGAGAGTTAGTGAGTGTGCGTGTGTGTGTGAGAGAGAGTTAGTGAGTGTGCGTGTGTGAGTGCTTCTGAGTAAGTGTGTGTGTGTGTAAGAGAAAGTGAGTGTGTGTGCGTGCGCATGTATACCTTAATGTGATCAGTCAGCTGTATGGTGCAGTCTTCAGGTTCATCAGATAAATGGACACTGTACAGTTGCTGCAGGACAACAGAAATCACAGAAACGCTGCAGTAATACAATCTGAGTCCTCTGTAAGGGGCAAGTAATGCACTTAACAAATATGTGCATAAACTTAATGTGCATAATCAGAAATATTTAAAAACACACATTACATCAGTTGTGGGGTGTGTGTGTGTGTGTGTGTGTACTAGCATTAACTACTGTAAGGGGAAGAAATGTCTCCACAAGTGAGTTAGGTTTAGTGTAGGGGGAGAAAATGTAGCTTGTACATAGACGTACTTGTTTGTATATTGTACAATAAACAAATACATGTGTGTGATTGTGTGTGTACCTGATAGTATTTAATGGCTTTAGTCAGTGGCTCCACTTGAACAGTTTCATCCAGCTGATCTTTATGAAGCAGGTCAATGAGGAGGTCCAGAGAACGCTCATGCACACTCATCTCAGAGTACAGCGTCCCCATTCGCTTGTATACCTCCACAGCACACTGACTCAGAGCTCTGAGACAGACAGACATACGTTTAATATTTTCCTTTTGTTTAATTCTCTTTACTATTGTCCTGTAGAGTGTACATATTTGTTATGCTTGTACTGAGCTTGTGTCTCACACACTTGTGTTTGTGGTGATGTGACATCAGCATGCCAGTGTTGTAGGTGTTTCATATAAAATACAGTGGACACTTACAGCTCGTATTTGTGCAGCGTGGCCTGCAGCAGAGTGAGAGAATAAACCAGACCCGACGCAAAACTCAGCTGTTCTCCAGCGAGCCCACGGAGTCCCGCACGGCCCTCAGCGCAGCCTGTCAGCTCAAACTTCTCCTGCGTCTGTCTGCTGATGAGCTCAGCCTACAGAACCATGTCCACACAGATGTTACCCTGAACCCACCGTTCCATTAAAACCTTACACACACAATCCTCAGTGTGTATTCTAACTCACACTGCCACTATGCTCAGTCTTTCCATATTAAAACGAAATTTTATTGTTTATGTTTTATTTAAAAATATTGAAAAAAATAAAACAACATTTATGGACTATTACAGTGTATTATAAATGGTCCATACTTTTTTAAATTAAATTATTTAAAATCTCCCTCTTTCTCCCAAGATTTTTAGATGGATGGTTTCTATAAATACATTTGCTCTGCTACCTTGCATATGAGTCTGGGTATCAGGAGCAGCACGAGGATACAGTCATGGTCTCCTCCGTGTCTCAGGAAGGACTCGGGCATGAAAGACGTTAGCAGAGCCACCTGCCGGTTCGCTTGATTCACCTCCATCTTACGGAGCTCCATCTCAATGGCCTACACACACACGCGACACACACGCCTCTGTAATGTTTATTTATGGCCTGGGTGAAAGTTAGAAGAAAGAAGTCTGATACCTTTGCATAAGCTTTAGTCTCTGCAAATTTGATTTTGAAGTCAAAGAGCTCAGCCACAGGCTGCTGCAACTGCTGCACAGTGCTGCTCTGCTGACTGGTCAACTCACGGTTCACTTCCTGTTAATGCAGAGGAGAGAAACACTCAAACACTGACAACGCAGTTTAAAAACCTACCAAAAAAGCGGTACCGACATGCCAAGGTTTAACTGACACATTTTCTTTTTGTTTGGCGTTTCCTGTGTTAAGTTCTTATCTCCATCTCACTGACCTGCAGGTGAGTGGTGAGTTCTCTGTATTTGGTTATGGTTTGCTGATAGTCAGCCACTGTCTCCTGTGCAGCCTCAACTCTCTTCTGGGCCTCTCGGACTCGCGCCCCTGCCAGGTCCAGCTGCTCGCGCAGCTCCAGCTCCGTCTCACGGGCGTTCTCCTGCAGCTCATCATTCATCTCATTTATTGCTTCCTGAACAATGACAGAGGGTTGTCACAAACATGATTGTTTTAACAGGCTCTTTCCCCAAACCCCAGTGATTCGTCTTTGTAAGTGAATGATTGTAGCTAACTGTATGCGAGTCACTGTGTGTCCCCTGTGAAGTTTACATTAAAAAACTGCCAGCTTGCATGTTCATATATCTTAAATTACAGTGAAAACACAAATGAAAATGTGTCTCACCAGATCACTGACAGTCTCTCTGAGTTCTCGCACTTTCTCCTCCAAATCCAGATTTCTCTCTGTCAGTGTCTCAACCATCTCCTCTGCCCCCAGAGCAGCATCCACCTGAAACCCCCCCAACACACGCAATCACACACACAACCAAACTTAGAGTTGGGATATTTGTTTAAAAAAAAAAAAACTGACCCACACCGACACACACACACACACCTGCTCTTTCAGCTCATCTATGGTGGCTTCAGCTCGCTTCATCTCCCCCAGCAGCTTCTCTTTCTGGGCTCTCAGTGACTCCAGCTCAGAGTTCTTCTTCTCCATCTGCTTTTGAAGCTTCACATGCTCCTGTTTCTCAGACGAGGACAAATCCCTCATCCTGAAACACAAACACACACACAGTGTTAAAGGGTTAAATGAATAAGTATTAAATATTGATAATTTAATTATTGAGCCTTTGCAACTTTGCAGAGCACAGCCCATATTATTGATTCCCTATATTGTTTTCCTCACTGCATCACGTAAAAACATCAAAACATTTCTCTGAATCACATCTGATTTTGGGATGAAAACAAATCTTGTTTCCTTTTGTTTAATTCTCTTTACTGTTGTCCTGTAGAGTGTACATATTTGTTATGCTTGTACTGAGCTTGTGTCTCACACACTTGTATTTGTGGTGATGTGACATCAGCATGCCAGACCACTGTAGGTGTTTCATATAAAACACAGTGGACACTTGTTGTCATTTTGTAAGTTTATTCATTCAAGCAAATTATGCTGTGAATGAAATTCTGCCTTTTATTAATTTATCAGATTTTTTTTACCACAATTATTTTGGCCACATTATTCATGCAGCGAAATCTTATATTTTGTGTGACATCCTATCAGAATCATCCACCTGTGGCATGTTCCTGGGTGAGTGTTTACCTGACAAGAGCTTCCTTCAGACGGCCGTTTTGCTCCTCCAGCTGTTTGACGTGGTAAGTAGACGCTGCTCCATCTGATCCTGAAATCAGACACACACACGCATGTCACATGACTGGTAAAAGCAGACGGGTGTGCACACTTGAGTGTGTTCTGTACCCTTCTCCTCAATCTCGTGTTTGAGGATTTCTAGGTCCATGGTCAGTTCCTCCACCTTCTCCTTCAGACTCTCCACCTCCTGCTGAAGTGACTCGGCTCTCTCCTCCGCCATCTCTTTGTCCAGCGTGGCCATCTCGATGGCATCCGCTGTATCTGCCATTTCTTCCATGTAGCGATCTTTAGCCTCCAGAGCCTCATGGGCTTCCTGCACAGCGACATTCACGTTACACAACATGCAGAATTTCTCTGGTTTTAACTGTAACAGTATAGTGACAACATCTTTTTTCATATAATCATCAAATAATAAACACATTTATGTTTGTTTCAGAATAATATTTTAGAATCAATAAGCGAACCATAGCAATTGTTTTGTATTTTGAGTGAAACACAACATATATATTCACAGAGAGCTGTGTTTTCTCAAGATTCCCGTCAGAGATGGACTGTCATTACAGACGTCACACGCTCACTGCATTAGTTTCGCTTCAGCACCTTCTTGGCCTCCTTCAGCTGCTTCTGGAGGTCGTTCTGCTGCTCCTGCATCTTCATCTTCCACTCCTGAAGCTGCTCCAGCTGGATCTTGTGCTTCTCCATCTCCTTCAGCTTGACTTTATCTTCTGAACGCTTTATCCTCAGCGTCTCCAGCTTCTCCTCAAGATCCCTCACCTGAGCTCGAAGAGACTCCTCCTCCTACAGACAAACAGAGAGATGTGTGAAAAGAGCTCTGATAAGTGTACACTAAACAAGTCAATGTGAAGAAAGTTGATGTAACACCCTCTAATGGGGATCAAAGCTCACTTTGCTAGAGGTGGCCAGCAGGGGGGCCGCAGTGGTGCTGCCAAGCTGCGGTACAACCGGAGCTCCCAGTGCAGTCTGGGTGGACTCATTTTCCACCAATGCTGAATCTGAAAACCCTGAACCAACAGAAGGCCGTCCAGTCTACAACAAGAAGACCCAGAAACAACATCAACATCATGCACAGTCATGTTTCGACCACTGAAGAACAGAACAGCTTGACCTATGACTTGACGGAGTCTGAAATCAGGTCAGCAGTGAGGAGACACCCAGAAGCTCTGATCTGCATCATGTTCCAGTGGATATTGTCTATCCCTGCCCTTATTAATGTCTCCACATTAAAGACTGCAATCGGATGCTGTCAGCTGAGAATTGGCGTCGTCTTTAGTAAAGGCTGAGCTGACATTCATGAAGGCTCAAGTTTACAAACTGATAAAAATTCACACTATGATCTTATAGCCCCAGTGACTGTGCCAAATGCTGTGTGGCCCTAAGAACCAGGTGACACCAACTCAGTGCAGATACTGGGGGAGATTTGGGACATACCATAATGAGAGAGGGGAGAGAACTGGAACCTGAGAGACAGCTGGAACTGTTCCACTGTTACACACAATAAACAATCAAACCTAAGCTGCATTAGCGCCTCAGAGAGAGACCATCAATACTATTACACAACAGCTCATTACAATAACATGAAAATACAGGAAATTCCTCTGCAACTGGAGTTTGCAATGAAACATTTCAACGACCATAGTATATCACTTAGGTGTTCCAGAAAAAAAAAATCAGCAAAACTCGCTCAAATATGTGGTTGTGTGTTATTCCAGCTATCGGCTGCTCTGTGCAGGCTCACCTTGTTACTGCGGCGCATAGCAGGCTGACGGACGGGTGGAGGGTAAGCAGAAAAACACACACACCGCAAGACAGGAACACAAACAGACAATATTGAAGGAACGCAAGAAGACAACAAATCAGAGGAAAAGGAAATTAGGAGAGAAAGATCAGGTAAACAAGTCCGTCACACAGACAAAAAGAGGATTAAACACTGAGAAAAAAGAACCACAGTTTTACTACAACCATAAAAGACATTGATGTGCATGTCATATGAAAAGTTTATTATACTGTATATTAGTGATAACTTGGTTTAAAAACATTTTTTAACTATATCACTCAACTCCAAGAGAAGTTCTCATCTGAAGAATCATCTGAAGTTTTTATGTTCTGCGGGTCTGGATGTAATAGTCACCAATCAGCATCTTTTCTGGTTGCAGTGACGCAGACAACAATGAGATGACACTGTGGTTATTAAGACAGGTGGTGAATATTTCAGTGAGGTGTTGCTATGGCAACTGCACTTTTACACCACTGGCAAAACCCAAAAGCACAAAGAAAGGAAAAACATGATTTCTGTGATGAATGAACAGGCTGAAAGTGAAGTGTATAATCTTGTGACATAAACCCACAGCTGTACCTTCTTCACTGCTGGAGTCTGTTCATGAGATTAGCAAGAGCAGCACACACACACACGCGCACACACGCACACACACACACACACGCAGTAGAATAAACCCACAGCTCCAGCAACAAACAGCTTTTGTTCACCTAACACAATCACAAATCATTACACTGTTCTGTTTTCTCCTGCCAAACTTCTCGGAGAAACTCCTTCAAATCAACAGACCCATTTAAAGTGATTCATTTACATTCAAGGTATTCATTTCTATCAGTACTCGTGTTCCCTGGGGTCGAACCCACAACCTTTGCGCTACTAACTCAATGCTCTACTAGTTGAGAATTCAGGTTCACTTTACCATTACAGTTGTAGTTCCACATATTGCTGGCCACTACAGGTATAGATGATACAGAATAACATAAAACATTCTACACAAAAACAGGTTTTTGGCCTTTTTCAGGTTTGACTGAACCACAACTCATCAAAACATAAATACATATTTCATAATACGTCTGTTTTTATCATTAAAAAATACATTTTAAATGACAAAATAACTGATTAGAAATCAAACAACAGTGTTAATTAAGTGAAACTAAAATGGACTTAACCACAAAAATACTAAAACCTTTAACTCAGAAACAATTTACAGATGCCCAAGTCTGTTTTTATAAGGAAGTGTGAAAATTATGAACAGAGGTGAGCAACAACAGCACACAAGAGCGAGAGAAACTCACTTCATACCTGTTTAACCGCCTTTGCTGCGTCCTGCGAATCTGTAATGCCAAACAAACACACTGGACTGGAATCATTTTCCGGCATCACGGATTTGATAGGAATCAGCTCTAGAGCTTTCTTACCTTTCCTGGGCAGTTTGGCCACACCTGAGTCAGGTGTGTCTGGAGAAGTAGCAGAACTTCCTCCATCATCAATGAGCTGAATCTACAGACAAAACATCTAGATGAGGCGATTCATACACCAGCATGTTAACACAGGACTGAAACATCTGATCATCTGGGTTCAAATAAACCAAACACCTCACAACCTCCACAGCAAAAACATTTCAGCATATAACCTCACAATAACAACATTTGATAATTTAATAAGAAACCACATTATTGGCTTCTCACCTGAGACTGTCGGACAAATATCCCATGATTCTCCTCACAGGTGAAGTAGCGCTTTCCCTGCACCGTTCCGTCATTCTTCCCCTTAGGTTCATCCAGAATGACACCTACCCATTTCCCCGAGGCGAACAGTGTGGCACCGATATACGCCACAGTCCCACGCTGCCCTTTACCGATGACCTCCACCAGAGAGCCCACCTTCACCGGCTTCCCTCCGCCCTCAGAACTCATGCTGCTGATTGGCCTCTGAGACACACGGAGACAGACGTAGGCATAACCAACACAAGCAACCTGTTCTACAATCTCTGAACATCTGTACAATAAAACAGCTGTTCAGATTGATGTGATGTTATTTCTCTAAACTGTGAATGAAAGCATTTTTCTTCTGTGATATTTTGTCTTCTGGTGAGCAGGTCAACCCCCCCATCATGTGCTTCAAAGAGCAACAACAGATCTCTGTTGGAAAATGACAAATAACACACCAAACAGATAGGACCCAAAGTCACATGCTTTAAGAAAACAACTTAATGAAATCAGAAGACTTGCAAGATCTCTTCTTCAAGATGCCTATAAATACCATACTGCAGCATAACACCTGTCTGGACATGATTTTGGTTTTGGAGAGAAGCAAAGTTCCTGTACATGGTTAAGTGTCTCATAATCTCAGGAGAAAATCAGATGTCCTACAACACAAAAGCAAACTACATCTCCACACGACGCCTGGACTTAAAGATTTAAGTTCTTGATTTGTGTACTAAAAGTTAGTTTAAAACCAGAGTTTAGTTCAATTTAATCACAGACAAAGAACTAACCTATTGTACTGTGATGAGTGCGTCTTATGCAGTTACTCACTGGATGAGCGAGAGGGTTTCTCCATGTTGTGGACATGTTTCTTCACTGAACAGACTGAAGTTACTGTCACATGACTTACCACATGATGGGTTTAATACAGCACAGCCCATAGCACATGACTCATTTCCAATAACCAATGAACTTGCTATTATATGATATTTGGTATATTTGGTATTATATGATATTTGAAATCAATTTTAAATTATAGTAAAATACAGCATCATAAAAAATGATTTTTCCTTCCTTGTTCTGGCTACAGAAAGTAACACTACAATCTCCCTGCATCACCCTGAAACTAGACATCATTTTATCTTAAAATCATTTGGTTATTGCAAACCTTTGAGATGTGCATATGTGCAACATATGATTTGTGCAAACATACAAAAAGATACTATTAAAAACACTTATCATATTAAATATATATTCAAGATGTTAAAAAACAACATGAATAAAACAGAAACAATCTGACAAGCCAATTTTAAAGAGTCACAGTTAAATCAATTATTTTGCATTAGAAGATCAGAAGCACCCCTGTGCTCGATCAGTGAAATCTGTATCTCCTCAGATGATTTTAACCCAGCGCTTCAAATGTGAGAACAACACAAACACAATGAGCGTGGAGGAAAATCACTTCCGCATAGGATATAATCTGCTTCTAACACACAACTAAACGGAGACGACAGGTTTCTGGGCCATGGGTTGGAGGACAGAGAAAATTAATAGGCATCAGTTTGAGTATTGAGAAGCAAACCAAAATACACGTACGTGTATGTTTTATACCGGACGCTACCGAGCCCCTCTGATCCGTTTGCACAGGCCTGATGTCACTGCAACCAGAAGTTTCATAAGTTTTTCCAACAATGTTAAGTGGCCAAAAGGATTGGAATAATAACAGTGATGGTAACAACATGCAAACATACGCATTTCCACGTCCACGCATCTAAGAAACAAACACACCCGACAGACGCTACAGCCCCACAGAGTACGGAGGGCTTTATTCACATTTACGAGTGAATCTTGTTTAGCATTAGCCGTTACGCTACAGCGAGATGATAAATAAGCTAATGAGAAGCACCGAGGAGACGGTCCGTGGCGTCTGCGGCTTCAGCAGCGTGACAAACGCTGTCGCATAATCGTGACAACATCGCCGCACGCAGCACAACGACACTTACATCGACACTTGATTTGTGACACGGTGCGTGACTGCCAGCTGCTGCAGGTTTGGAGGTTCGCTTGTTAACGAAATGGCGGGCCGCTGACGAGCCTCTCCCGGTTCTGGCCCAGTCACGTGATCCGACGACGCGCTAGCGTTACAGATACGCGTCCGGTGTCCGGTGTCATTCACTTCCGTGACGCTGCGTCAATGGCGGGTCTTTCACGAAAGCTGGTTGTTCGCTCCGTTGTGTAGCTGGTACATGATTACCGTTAAACGCACTGGATTTTAGACGCAAACAACAATTTCCACCCGTTTGTTCATCGCTAGTACAAACCATAAACATTCATGCGTGTCCTGCCTGCTGACAGTTAATGGGATGTTCCAGCTGGACTGCGGTTCCCACTCGTTTGTCAGACGCTTATCTTGGGCTGACTTTTATATTAGTGGTAAAGAATAACCTGCCATAAAATAATAAAGAATTACACAATTTTCACACAAAATATACAGCTACAGATCAAATGGGGAAAATATAATGTTGCATCATCTTGGATGATATATGATTCCTTGTCAGTGAGATTTAAATGTATGGCTGGCATCGGAGAAGATTTTCAGCATAATAAACATTCATGTTTTTACCTTTCATTGTTCAGTCACATCTCCTGCTGACAGGTTGAAGTGGAAACAATGACTATCTGATGTACATGTGAATTCTCAACAAGACAGATACAAACACAGAGACTGAACATTGTTGTGTACAATGAGAAACTATTTAAAAGACCTTTCGCCAGCCAATAGATAGGCGCTGTTGCATCTTTGCAAGTGTTCTTGTAGCTCAACTGGTGTGTTAAATGAGAGTTCTTGTAGCTCAACTGGTGTGTTAAATGAGAGTTCTTGTAGCTCAACTGGTGTGTTAAATGAGAGTTCTTGTAGCTCATCTGGTGTGTTAAATGAGAGTTCTTGTAGCTCAACTGGTGTGTTAAATGAGAGTTCTTGTAGCTCAGCTGGTGTGTTAAATGAGAGTTCTTGTAGCTCAACTGGTGTGTTAAATGAGAGTTCTTGTAGCTCAACTGGTGTGTTAAATGAGAGTTCTTGTAGCTCAACTGGTTGAGCATTTAATGTAAGTGAATGAATTTAATGTAAGTTGCTTTGGATACAACTGTCTGCCAGATGTAATAAATGTGTCTTGATTAGTCTGTGGTCTGAAATTCCCTATAGTATTAGGTGTCATTTATTGTTGCTCTAAATTTTAAGTTTCCTCAATTTTTGTTAGTTTTTATAGTATAGTATAGTAGAATAATAAGGTACAGTAAGATGTGTATGTGTGAGAATGAGTGAACGCAGGATGTATGTGTGAGAGAGTGAGTGTGTGTGAGTATGTGTGAGAGTGAGTGTGTGTGAGAATGAGTGAACGTGTGTGTGTGAGAGAGAGTGTGTGTGAGAATGAGTGAACACAAGATGTGTGTGTGAGAGTGAGTGTGTGTGTGTGAGAATGAGTAAAAACGAGATTACATTAATGTAGGTTTTCCACAAAACAATTTAAGGTTTTACCTTCATTTGCTTTTTACTGATAATTGTTGATGAAAGAACAGAATCTGTCCTTTCCTGTTAAGATCATCCATTTGTTTTTGCAGCTCATTGTTGCCTTGTGTAACCTGTGAGATGAAAAAGAGAACACGTTTCTGACCTCGTTGTTGAATTCTTTCTTTCAGTGAATGTGATGGGTTGGTCCTTACAGTAACATCATTAGGAACACAAACATCTAAACTGGTTTTCACTAAGTATCTCACTCAGCTTGTATAGATGGTTGTTTGGAAATTCTCATGCATTGTCTTTAAAGCTGAGGGCATGACAAAAGAACTGACAGCCTCTTTATTTATTCAAGTACATAAATTGAGAAGTGACAGGCAGGAGAAAACAGATGGGCAAAACCTGCAGGTGTGACATAGTCCATCCTTTATGGAAAAATATATCAATAGAAACAAATGTAATCTTTACTGCTTTCAGTAAAAAAAATCTCAGTTTCCATCTCAGTTTATCCACATCCTTTATAATGGTTATAATTATAACGTGACCAATTATATATAACCTTTCAATAAATATCATTGGCTGATCTTTAAATAACACTGGAGTAATTTGATTGGTTTGTGTAGCTATTATGTTATTATCTTTATCATTAGTAATGATTCGAGTTTGATTCAGTTTCTGATATCACTCTGTAATACCATGTAAATATCCACTGTGACAAACATGTAATAAACATCTGCCTTCATCCGGGTCTTCTGTAACTCATATTCAAATAATCAATTATTATAATTATTATGACATAATAGGTTTTTGCAGTTGTACTTAGTTCCCTGTTGTCAATGTAGTTTATGTCTTATGTGGTTCTGGAGGATTCATTCGTCGGGTTACATGAACAAAGGAGACTGACGCGAGTCGAGAAGCTTCACAGTGGGGTCTTTGACACCCTCTAGTGGAAAACCGCTGCTGTTTGTGGAACTTTATCAGGAACGATTAAGTTACATTATGCCAAGTTACTAATTCTCTGAGAGGAAAGTGGCTTAATAAACGTGTGAGGTCTTTAAGTTCAGGGTATAACACACATCACTAGTTTAGTATTAAACGTCTCATAAACCGGTAAAATCTTTTTTTCAGTTTTTCTTTACAATCCATGAAACTAGCAATAGTCTACGGAATTACTGCACTAATATAACCACGAGTGTGTGTGTGTGTGTGTGTGTGTGTGTGTGTTGGGTAACCTTCCTGAATCTCCTGTCATTTCCTTCATTAAAGCGCCACTTATTTGGCTTATTGGACAATTACAAAATACCAAAATAATAACAAAAATGACATCATAATAACAAATATTGTGATTAATAAATGCCACGTGACGGCTGGTCGCTGTCTGGCGCGGGTCTGTATAATTACATGACACATGTGACAGTGAATAGCGCGCGTGCTGGAACCGAGAGGCGGTTCGTGTGGTTTGTAATTATCGCTGGATTTTAAATTTCTCGGAACCGGCGGATGACGTCACCACGCCCTCCACTTGACGGTGTCCCACGGTGCCGGACAAACGCGAGGTCTTCGTCGCGTCTGTTATTTAAAGGCTGGGGGAGCGCGTCATCCGCACGAGGAGCCGCAGTGTAATCGGTATAACGGAACCGGGACTCTATGGAGGGAGCTGCGGAGTCGACGAGATCTGCGGCGGACAGAGCGGAGGCGCTCGCCCGCTTGCTGCACCGCGACAGCACGCGTCTGCTCGAGCTCTACGTGAGTAAACGCGACCGTAATGACATCAGTGCTGTCAATCACAGACCGAACTAATGCCTTGTTCACTGACTTATTTACTTGGAGCTGAAACGGCTTCATTTATTTGGAATTGAAACTAGTCCGTCGAGGTTTGCAGGTGTTTGGTTGACATGTTGCTAGTCGCTTGCTTACTGGTGTAAGGGTCCATCCTAATGCATTAGGTTTCAAAGTCTATTATTTAAACCTGTTTTAATGTCTGGCAAAGAAAAACGATGAAACACTGTTCCTATGAGAACAGACCTGAGGGAATCGTGCAGTATAACGATATGAAACGCATCAATGTGTCTGACTCTGAAACTCCCTCTGTGGGTTTCTTTCCTAATTTACGTTTACATGTATGCATTGAGCAGACACTTCTATCCAACGCGGTTTACAAATGAAGGGACAACAGAAACAGTAGATCAGCTGAATAAAAGCAACAGCTTTACACGTGGTGCCAGTTTCCCTAGACTAGCATAGAGCATTTAATGAGCGCAGTTGTGAGCGGCAGGTGATAACATAGAGATCATAATGCACTACGAAACGCATTAGCAGTAAATATACGGTGGGCGGGCCGCATGACTAATCTTCCTATAAGGAGTGAGTTTTTCCTGTATTAACTAATTACAACCCTTCTCTCCTCCCCCTCAGAAAGAGCGAGAGAGCTTTCTGTCTTACCACATCCCAGGTGGAGAGCGTCTGGTCACCTTTGACCTTTGCCCTGAGGCCCTGACCACCGCTGAGCAGGTGGGTCATGTCCGATCGGCCCTGAGGCGATGTGTGGAGCTGCTGGAGTGCCTGATCAGCCGAGAGGTGGAGGAAATGGGTGAAGAGTTAGACGGAGAGTTTGAAACTCTTCGCAAGGCTGTGAAGGACAGACTCGGCCACCTCGTCCACAGTACTGGAGCTCTGCTGGAAAACAGAGAAGAGGGCTGTCCACCATCACCACAGTTTAAATGTGCTGAGGTATTAAGACTCAAACACACAGTCATTGAAAGCAGACGAGAAGAAGCCCAAAAGCAGTTTTTGACACCACATTAAAACTCTGCCTGTCATTTACAGTAGATAAACTGCTGTCAAGCTGCTCCTTCAAAAAATAGTCAGTTAAACTATAAGCTACCTCCAGAAAAGATAGCAACCTTGAAGCTGCTTAAGAAAGGAATGATTGACATTTACACACTTGTCAGATGCTTTTATATTTTGCTAATAAAACAATATCAGAGACTTGAACAGAATTTGTAGTTTGTAGTATGAACCTTTCAAACAAATGGATTAAATAAATCTTACCCACGCTTCAGGAGGGGAGACATCAGAAGAGCTCATTTTATTGGTCTGATCTAACCCTAACCTTAAAAGTTTGCCACTGCACTGTAGCATTGTGCCACGCTGCTTGATAAAAGTAGCTTGTTAATAGCTGCTCGAATAGATAAAACAAGTTACTGTTATGCTACTAAAAGGTAGTTAGGTTAGTAGCTTCCATTGGTCACCCTCAACACCCCCTGACAGATCTTCTGCGTGAGAATGTTTAGAGCTGGCTGTTTCCATCACAGATGATGTAACTTATCGAAGGTGTTCTTGAAATTAACTTCCTGTAGATAAAAACAAACTTTGTGACCAATAAGTCACTTTTCTTTGGATCTTAGCAAGTTGGCGTTAAATATGTTGGCTTCTCTATTTTTGTGCTCTATAACACCCAAAATTGACCACAGTGTGGGTGTGTAAATTTGTATTTTATCTAGAATCTCCCCTGAATACAGACTGTTGTTGTCTTTATTTGGCTTGTTTGCATTCACAATGTTTATATATATCACAAAGAAGAAAAATGTGCATCTTACAACAAAAACAGTTGCTGTTCAACCCCTTAGATCCAAGCTGTTGATGTTGCGTTCCAGTGCTGAGGGAAGCCACTAGCTGAAGTTCATGTTTTGAGGGGTTCATTTTGGATTGTGCAACATTTCATTAGTGTTGTGATGTGAATGCTTTGACATGCAGAGCAGCTACTTTATATGATTTAGCAATGCTGTATAATATCATGACCTTTAACATCCATACACTTTGACTACATGGTTTTTGAGAAACCAAATTTGGAATTTCAATGGCTTTTCAAAAACTTTGTTTTCAGGAATGCACACACCAGTGTGCCATTACTCACTGCTGCAGCTGTTCAGAAGTGTTAATTTGTAGATTAACGTTCCTCTGAGCTAGAACAGTCCCCGCCAGTCAGTTCTGGACGACTGAGGTCTGTTGTACCAAAGCAATGTTAAACCATTTTGTTACGTTCATTTTTAGGAAAGTAAACTATCGGTTTGAAACAAGTGTCTGGAGAAGATAAATGTTGGGACCTGTGTCAATGAATCTCTGAGGTTTCTCTTCTGTGTGATTCACAGGGGCAGGATGAAGTTGAAGGTTCTGGGAGTTTTGCTGCTAAACTCTGGACCTACAGAGTTCTCCTGGAGCTCATCCACTGGACGGACTCTGCATCTCAGACCCTTCACCTGTTCCACACTGAAAAACAAGGACAACAGCAGCAGGAACAACAACAACAACAGCAGCTACTGTAGACACTGTGCAGACACACTGGGCCAGTTTTCACCAATCAAACCTTCTTCCTACACTAGGCAGATTTTCAGAGGAGAATTGGTTTGGTGTAGGATAAGGATGTATGCAGAAAGCTGGTCCTGCACGCTGAAATAACACGTCAGGATGTCTAGAATGCTGGCAGTTAGAGTCATGCAATGCTTATGCTTAAAAGACATCATATCTTTGTGAAGTATAGACTTAAATTTAGTATTAACAAAAAACTGTAAAAATGTTACTGAAGTTGTAACATCTCTCTCATTCATCTTCAGAACAGGATTAGTTGATGATTAGAACAGCTACTTTTCTTCATTAGTCTTTTTTTGTACGTTTGCTTGAAAAGCAAAATTGCATAAGATACATCAAAATATCCACAAATATTTCTACAATGTAGCTTAAATAGTTTATTTTTCTTACCTTGTTGGCAATTCATTTTTCTTGTTTTAACGTATACTTGAAATTTTTAAAGAAATTATCAAAATCAAAATAGGTTTGAACAGAGTCATTTGTGGAAGGGTGAGTTCATATGAAAATGGCACTCGTGTAAATATTCACCGTCATTGTAAAACTGTATGACTTTCTTCTGTGGAAGACAGAATGTTTAAGGGCGCTGTTGTCATTTTGCTATTTTCCCTACAGTTAAATAACACAAACTCCAAAAACACCATATAAATAAAATAGCAGTAGTGCATGTGACTCTTGTGCTATATCTAATCTTCTAAAATCATAATGATAGTATCAGACATGTTTATTTAATCCCATTTTTAGACGTTATTGTTGCTGCTGTGTGTTTATATCTGCTTTTGGTGTTTATAAAAATACAATATGATGTTTCAGAAAACAAATTAATTTTGCACCATTTGTCTCACATGACTGAACTGTATATTAAAGTTCCTGCATTCTTTTACCCAGGAATTGAAAACGCATTGGGTCCCCACAAGTATGCAAACCCCTAGAGCCATATAGGTTTGTGAGTGCTTGTACAGCACAACTAACACACTTTACTGTACTAACTGTGATGTGTATTACTTAACTTATTTTACACACTTATATTGCTTATAAGTTTACTGTGAATTACTGTATAACTGCAGGTTAATTTTATTGTGAACCCTTTGAAATTGAAACTGTTACTGAATAGTAGACAAATGTATATTTTTAGAAAAAATGACAATCCATTCAACCAAAAGATTGATTTATGAATTGTTATTGAAATGTTTTGTGTAAATCTAATACTGTGATGATTCTTTTAATAGCAGCAAATGCTAAGAGCTATAACACTGACTTTCTGTGAATATTCTGTTCTGTGTGCTGAATGCAAACTTCCTGCTGTGTTCACACACGTGTTGTTTGTGAGGAAGGCAGTCTAACTATGGGCTTTGCATTATGCTCTTGATTTTGTAATCTTATTGATGTGTGGTAATATTAAAATTAATCAATAAATTAGAGGCTGTAGTGAGAGTGTGTTTCTTTTCAAGGAGCAGCCATTCTGCTAACAGTTTAGAAATGTAAGGAGAAAAACACCCATTATCTGGCTTCCCTCGTTATAACAATAAATATTTGAACTTTTCAGCAAGACATCCATCCATGCTAAAGGTTTTATATGAAATAAAAAATGGAAAAAATTCTCAATCCTTCACTTATATGTTTTTAAAAACATATAAAGTTTTTGGCATTTTCTTCTCTATGATGGTGAAGGAATTGCTGTTTAATATTAGCAGGTTTGTCAATTTGAATCTCTAATGTCTAGGGAAAATGGTACCATGCTTTTAAGACTGTTGCTTTTTTCAGCTGATCTACGGTTTCTATTGTTCCCTCAATTGTAAGTCGCTTTGGATTAAAGCGTCTGATAAATGCATAAATGTAAATGTGAATACAATGTAAAGTGAGTTTAAAAGTAACAATATGGTTCATAAGATGATGTGATATATGAATTACAGTTGGATGAAGCAGTAATATTGTGGATAAGAATCTAGTGTTGCACAGTCAGCTGTTATTGTAGTTGATCTCAGTTTTTATTCCCATATATTCTCTCCTCACGTCCCCTCTGGTCTGGCATGTTTGGTGCTGCTGCAGGCAGGAAATGAGAGAGGTGCTGCCCATTTCTTCAGTCTGTGTGTTCCCTTCTTTCCAGTACGATTGCATGCAGACACACGTGTTACTGACAACTGCCATTCAGACCTGACAAATATATCACTGTCACTTCATTTGTTTATTTACATCTGTTTTCTACATCATCCCATTTCCTCCTCCCCATCACACCTCTCCTCACATCTCCTTTCATGCCCTTTTCTCACTCCCTTATCTTTTTACAGCTCACACTTCTTCTCATTTCATCTCATCCTCCGAGAGGCTGTCATCTGAAGCGCATGCGCACTTTCCCCTGCGCACCGGACCAGCGCTAATGGCGGAGAGCGTGCGGTCGCCGTTCGATTACCGGGAGCCTCCGACCCTCGACAGCGACGGAGATGGCAGCAAGCCGCCGCCACCACCGCGCGGGTCAGTGACACTAGCTCGATTCTGTCGGACGTCTGCGGGCCGGATGTTGCGCTTTGTTTCGGCGGGAATGATGGCGTTAGCGCGCGTGCTAACCGTTAGCCGGTTCTGTTGTGTCCTTGCGCGCACACCGGGGCGAGATCAAACCGTGGCCGTCAGGCGACGCGTCTGCGGTGCTCGGAGCGCACGTACGCGCTCGCTCGTCGTTTTCCTTTCTTTCAACGCGACGTGTAAACGTCAGGAGACTCGCGCCATTAGCAAAACACAGTGCGCGTTCACGACACAGCTGCCGTTACAAATTCACCATGGTAACCACAATGACCGTCTGGTACCGATTAGCACCGGTCCAATTATTCACCTACAGAACCGATTATTATTCTGCGCTCAGAAT
>JBAJNP010001918.1:41929-54037 GCA_036877545.1 Yasuhikotakia modesta | reverse complement strand
TTGTTTTAGGGGGAAATTGCCTAATAATGGGCTTAGCAGTGATTTGAAAATACATTTGAATTTAATAAGAGAATCTATTACAGTGTGAAACACATTTGAACAGTGTTTCAATGTTTCAAGTGCAGCATTCAGTCCTGCATTTACAGTGGAAGACAGCAAGATATAAGCCAATATGAAACTCATAAATCAGCTAAAACGATCAATTCATGCAGCTTTTGAACTTTAATATTCTGACTGATTCTCAGATGATCATAAACAATCAAAATAGGATGATGTACATTTTAGCACTTGAATGACATCAAAAAGATAAACACTGACAAATGCAATACATGACTGTCTTTAAATAGCAATTCATTTAGACAAAACTGCATTCTGCAAATTAAAGAGAGGCATTTAGTGTCCTTCTTTAATTTGTCAATATTGTTTCTTTAATTCTTTTAAATATCTTAAAAAGACATTTATATTTAAAAGTATTGCTGTAACATGTTCAATATTTAAAACATAGTATCAGAGAAACAGAAGTACTGTATTGGAGATACTATTAGAGACTCATAATGAATTACAATGATGTTTATATGAAGCCAATGCCAATGTTCCCAGTTAAGGCATTTGTATTGAGAAGCCTAGTAAAATACTGGCGTGTGACTTCTGTTTTGACAGAAATCATCTCAATAGCCAGTAGACTGCATTTAGATCAATGACAGCCGGATCAATAAGTGATCTAAGGGGACAGTCAGTGGGTCCAGTATGAAGATAGTCTGTGTCATGAGACCAATGAGGCAATTCATAGCCATCACAAACCATTCAGAGTGTGAAGACAGCGTGACCTCCTTTCTCCTCAGTCCTCTCCTGCGACCGTGTGACTGAAAACACATAAAGCATGAATACATGTGTCATTGTAATACATCAGAAAGCTGGAGCGGTTTATTTGATCACGCGAGTGACATACAGTATTTGTATCATATTTCATCAGCTGGTGCCCTGTTTAATCTATTTTTCGACTGAATGAACCCTGAACAAAACCATCGTAAACCACTGACTGTAAATACACTTTAACACACTGTATATTCTGTAGTAAAGCAACGCTTCACGCTGTAGTAGAAGTTGCTATGGCAACCACAAACAGCCTATTGTTAGGATAATCAGCTACAGTATTCGGAAGAAGTCTTCTTAATACAAATACTTTTTTATTTGTCTCTATTGAACATTAGCGTTTTTAAACAAAATGTTGTTGCTGGCGTTTTATAAAAGCAATATGCTTATTGTTTTAATATTCACTAGCCAATTATAAATGTATTTAGATATTCATTTTAGAGTTGTGCACAAAAAACCTACCTCAGAGGACAAGTTTCACACAGTTATAGCCAAATTTACTGGGTGTATAGCCCCTAATTCAGATGCTTAACACACACTTTCATTTCATTTGATAATAATGAGGGTGAAATTATCTAGACGCTCATCTTCATTTAGTAATAAAATCCTGATATAAGAGAATGGAAACATTAATTAAACTTCATTTAACACCTTGACAGTCCTGTGTGCGCTTGTGTTTCCTGCATCAATCCCTGCTGTTTTCTTTGACCTTGTGATGAGGGAAAAAAGCAACAAACAAAAGGATAACAATATGACACAAATGAGATGCCTAGGTTGTTAATTGTGCCAGATATAGAATCCCTCATCTGAATGTGTGACTATGATCAGCAAACAACATGACTAAGATTGTAACCCTATTCAAATAATATAAACCCGTGATTAGACCGGTGCAACACTCAGATTGCAGAAAATGCTTTTGTCTACGGTTAGCCATTTGTTTATCCCTGCATTATTCTGCCTGTGAGAGGCAATGCTGAACGTGGGTGTTTGTTAAGAGACCGTCCATAAGTCTGCAGGCAAGATACGCTGCAAAAAAAGTCCCAGCTCACAAATGTTGCAATTTAACACTTTTATATAACAAGGAATTTCTGCAAATGACACGTATCATTGCTACGTAAAAGAAATACACATGGAGATTAGCTGGTTAGCTTATCCGTCACAACCACACCAATAGCTATTCTAGGGCTGTTCAGTGAGAGAAAATTACACACAGCCACGTTCCTCTGTGACCCAGCAGAACTGTGGACAGCAGGAAGACCATGTTTAGGCTCTGTGGGATAGAGGTAACGTGTGTAAACATCCGTTCCAGGGTAAGAAATGGCACACGGCAGGGATGTGACTGGGCCTGTGAGTCACAAATCTGCAGAGTTGTGCTCTGTGTAAAAAGGTTTATACACAAAACGCCTTTGAGAGGCTGCGATTGTAGTAGAGCTGAAGGAAGGTAATGTAGTTTAACAACAGAGGAACCTTGAAGGCCTGTGACTCAAGGACTGAGGGGGAAATAACAGCAGAACATCTGAGCTTATCAGTGATACAGGATGTCTGAATAATTCTACATAATGATGTAACGCTCACACAGAGGTGAGGGTGTTAGAACCGCCTCAGCAACTTACCGACTGGAAAGTAGAGGCGGTACGAATTTTATGCCTTACATGGTATGGGCTCAGGCTTACAATGGGTCTAGCAAGCTCAGTCTCAAAGTTACAAGAAAATGACCACGGCTGTGTTGCTCAATAACCTCTGCATTGCTTGTGTGAGATCTTCAGATGAAATATTCAACACTTCTTCTCAAACACTGTAAACAATTGTTCCCCGGTTTCAAAAAGCATTCGCTCCCATGTGTTTTTGTAGTTATATGTTGTGGATGTCTTTGTCTGACTGTGTGGTGAACCTAAACCATCTAAAACACGTCAAACAGAGACATGAAAGAAGCATCTAGTTTCTTTGTTTTATTACTTCAGCATCATTCAGTTGGCAAAGTGGCGTATAAAACATAGTTGTTATCTTATCTAAATAATTCATACATACAGGGTACCTTGCACAATAAAAACATATGTACATGTACATTACATGATTTATAAATAGTACTGATTTACAGCATATACAGTTTTCAAAGCAAGATCAATCCGCTGCAGAGTGGCAAAAAAATACATTGTGCACTTACATGATTTTCTACGTTGCAAGGATTCCAAAACTAACCAGAATTAGAAATGACAATCTTAGGGTATTTCTAACAAAACATTAGCAGGAACAAGAGCAGTTTGTTTTCTTTTGGGCATATCCTACCTCATTTCAGTGCACAAGTATATTTTAAGAAATAACATGCCTTTAGGATATTCAGACAAACCGTAAGTGGATGCAGTTTTGCAAAGAATCCTCTGTTGGGACGTTTCTAATAGACTTTAACTACTTCATTTAAATTAATAGCTTCTTCTCTCTCTCTTTCTTTCTTTACACATGACTGTTGTTTAAACTGAGCAAGATACTCCTTACACATTAAACACAGTAAGTCAATCTGTTAATAACTGTATTTACTTGTATTTACTATTTTGCTTGTTTAATAACCTTAATTTCTGTTATGTTTGCTAAAAATAGCGTCACATCATTGTGACACTGTAAATAATTTAATTTCTCTTTTTTTAAACAAAAAAGGATATCAAAAAAAAAAAATGTAAAAAAAAAGAAAACATGGTTGAGTATTTTTATAAAGAATTAATTTAGTCCAGTCTACTTTCCATATGGCTATTGACTAAACGAATAAAGTTATTATTTCTAGTGAAACATATCTCCTTTGAAAATGAAAGGACTGTGAAAACTCACAAAAGACTTTCCTGGTCGTCTCAGACTAGACTTTTGCATTCAAGTATCTTAGTTGTTAATATTTTAAATAAGAAAATGAATCACTCTCTTGAGTTTAGTCTTTTTCATCTGATGCAAGTAAGGGAAGTTAAATCTTTTGCTAACAAAACTGAACCTCGTTTTGGATTAATTCCTAAGCGGGATTTCATGACAAAACATAATTAAATATTTGTTTCAATTAATCATATTGTCAGCATTTTACCACCACGGTTTGTAATGTTTATTTGCATGTGTAATATGGAAATCAAACCAAAAACGTCAACAAATAGAGAAGAGCAATTACTTTAGCTTCACATGGCATGTTGTTCTGTAATTCATAAACATAATTTAGGTTTACAAACAACACAAAACATGTAATGCTAAATAAATTCCCTAAACAAATGCTACAAGGCCGAGAACTCTAATGTTGTTCTAAACTAGAGCATTAATCAGACAGGTCTAGCCTATGCTGTCCTAATTCAAGCCGGTTACAATATAAGTGACATACAAAACATTTGTGGAGTCGCACCTAGCAATTTTTGTGCTTCTTTAACAGCATGTATGATCTACAATGTGCAGTGCGTATAAAACCACACCTATCCCATCCTGTCTGATGTTATTCTGCAAGACCCGAAATGTACTGAGGTTGCCTGTAATGAACAAAATAAGAAATTTGCCCATATCAGCTCAGTTTTCAAACAGTCACATTCAGCGTTCCCATTGCATGCTATGGGCTTTTGATTTGCATAAAAACTACTCACATAAATGAGCTCTATGTGTGTGTTCAGCACAGTGCTGTCGTAGCACAGGGTGCATAGCGCTGTTTCGCTGCATTCCACTAGCCCTTGACGGGCACAGCGGCTTATATTTAAATCACTATGTTACACTAGCACAGGGTGATTCATCTTAAACACAGCCACACATGATGAATGGCTGTGTTACACAAATTCTCTGTAGGTTTATTATAGAGCTCTGGAAACTGTATACGCACTTTAACCCTTTAGGATTAGCTGTATTCATATTATAATAGATTGCAAGTCAAGAGCAAAAATTCCAATATATACTATTGTCATTGTATATAATGTATATAATATAATCATTAACATTATTATTATTAACAAATTTTGTCTTTATCTCTAAGAGTATGTGGACTAATTCATACCTATTTCTTTCTTTCTACAATATTGTGCACATAAAATTTGAAAAATCGTGTTGCCCATAATAAACCTATTAATTTGGTGGTGATCATTTTTAGGATAAATCTGGACTATAGTCAACAACACTTTCTAATAAAACATATCAGAATTATTCAGGTAGGCAAGTTATCTACTTCCTGCACAGTTTAATCTGCATTAATCTCTACTGACAAAATGGCACACAAACAGCATCCTTTCCCAAGCATAAGACAACTGTTTGTTTGTTATCCAGATACTGTCCTTATCGCAACATACTAACTAAGGAAGCAATACTGCAGATGTTGCACTATTGCAGCACAAAATACATTTGTAACATACAGATACATAAATTGTAGAACTAGAAGAGCGTCTGTAAGGGAATTACAGTAGGGTGAGGGGGTAACATGGACGGAAACATGGCAGGTCTGGGCAGAGCGTGAAACGTCACAGTCACCGGGTGAATACTGGGGGGTCCTGCCACAACTGGCACCTGTGGAGGGGTCACAAAGGGACGAGCAGCAGGGGGGCAGATCTCTGGTCCCAGGGAAAAACGGGATACAGGCACTACCTGGGGAAAGAGAGGAGGCTGTGGGGGCAGGAAAGGGTTGTGGTGCTGTAGAATGGTGTGGCGTATCGTGATAGAGCCAGAAGGCACAGAGGATGATAAGTGAACTGGATGGAGAACAGCAGATGACATGGGCAAATGTGGCCTGGGCAGAACAGACTTGAGCTTGGTGGGGAACACCTGCTGGTGCAGCACCTGTCCGTGGCTCTGGATCTGCAGGAGACAGCGTCTCTCCATGCTGTCCGCAGGAGGCTGGAAGGATGGAGAGTGTTGTAACAGGCTGCTGGTGGTGTGGAAGCACTCCCTACTTAACATGTCCTCAGTCTGAATGCCTAGATGAAATCTCTGTTGTTGGGTTTGAAGACCATGCTGACATGATTTTTCATGAGTGGCTTTTTCAGTCCTCTGCAGCGCAATCTCTCTTACATTTAGCAAGCAGGTCTGGGCTGCCACTGAATACTTGTTACAATTCTTTACAGGGGTTTGTACTGCTTTAGACTCCCTACTGTGGATGTTACTGTTCTCCTTTGTTAGCCCCTTTGAGAGCTTTAAATCTGTCTCAAGTAGAGCTACACTGTCCTTGGTGCACGAAGCATTGATCTGAGAGGAGGAGTTCTGCTGCCAGTCACCGCTATCCACCACAGTATGACCCAGGGCACAGCTAATGGAAGTTAATGTCTGAGAATCAACCTCACTGCTTTCTCCATCATCAATACTGCATGAGATTGGGTCTGACCCATCTGAGCCGTCACACACGCCTTTTAAAACAAGGCAATTCATGCTTGACTGCTCTGTAGTCTTGTCCTGTTCTTCCAGAACACTGTTTGCATTAACAACTTTGCATTCATTTGCAAGACACAGTTTTTGATCTTGGACATGTGAACGCCTCTGTCTTTTCTTTCTTATTCCATGTTCACAACAGGTAAGTTCTGTGCCCACAGAGGTATTTTCTTGTAATAAGCACCGATCAGAAATCTCTGCTGATGATTGGCAGAGGCCGCAAGACTCATCAGGACTGGGTTCATCTCCATCAGTTAAAGAATCTGTACGTTGTCTTTTCAAAATTTGTCCCTCACACGGTTTGTGTCTGTTAGTTTCTGGTGGTGGAGACATGTTCTTTGGGTATTCCTGGGCTGCACTGGAATTTTCAGAGTGAGATTCATCCTGGCCTGTGATCCTTAACTCCCCTGCAGTTGGATTGTCAGGCTTTTCCCTGCTGTTCCCAAGCACCTTTTCACCATCGAAACAGAACTCATCAGGGGGAATGATACAGCCTGCTGAGCCATTTACATCAGCGGCCGCCTCCTGCCTCTTGCCTCCCACCCCTTTCTCAACCATGGAATGTGTGCTGCTGTCCTTGTCCTGATTTGGAGCTGATTGCTTTGACTTCTCTAACGGCTGCACTTGCTGTGAAGTGGTCCCACTAAATTGGCTATCAGATCCTTCCACACACTCAGGTTGTCTGTGGAATTTCTTACATTTCACCATATTGCTCTCCTTCTCCCTGTGTCTCTCTCTCCTCCTCTTCCGCCTCCTCCTCTTTCTTTTGGTGTAGCTCCTGTAATGACGTCGATCCCTGACCCTTAATTTCTCCTCTGCTCTCTTACTTTCATGGATCTGATCTTTGGAATGTCTACACCTGTCATATGTTTTCAGCCTGACACAACTCTCCATGTCACTTGAATACTGATGACACTTCCTGACCTTGATTTCAGGTCCTTGGCTGGGACTGTTTCTAGGGCTGGCTGTAGATTCCTCAATGTGCTTGTCAGAGTGGCAGGATTTGAAACCTGAGCAGACAGATAATTCCTCATCAGTTTTGGGCTCAGGTGTCTCCTGAGTGTCAACAGACCTTCTAATTCTTGACCTCTTGAAATCAAAATGGAGTGGGTTGCAACTGAAAGACAGTGAGGGCTCTGTCTTTGTGAAGGTCACCATCTCAGAAGGCCATTGGAAGATGGTGTTACCATCCCTGCCTAGGACAGAGAAGAAAGGCTGGCTGGGCTTTGTAAAAGGGCAAGATGTCTTTGTAGTTGTATCCTGTACTTGAACTTGTCTTTGTGAAGAATCATTTTTCACTGACACATCTGAGAAACTTGTTGGAGGATCACTAATGATGGAGTGCTCCTCCTCTGCTTCCTCTGCAATGCTGCTCTCCTCTGCTGTCTCCTTCTGAGAGGTCTCAGGTTTACTATCAGCAATGCTGCTTTTCAGGCTCTCAACAGAGTCCTCAGAGTTAAGAACAATATCAGAACTGTTTAAATGAAAGGGGGAAGTGGCTAAGGGTGAGACTGAGGGACTGGGCACATCTTCTGAATAAACAAGCAAAGCACACAAATCGGCGGTTGATGAGGGGCTCTCCCTCCCCACAGGAATGTCTGATGATTCCGGACTTCCTGCACTGCCACTTTTTGGGAAGGGTTGGCCCTGCTGTGTGCCTGTGTGGTAAATTGCCTCTTCACAGTTTAGTACTTTCTCCTCTGTGGGGGAACTTGGAAGGTCACGCTCAACAGGGGGTGCTCGGAGTCTTTGTCTGTGGCTCCGCTCCATCAATCCCTCCTCTGTGCTCTCACAGAAAACTGCCGCTGATGACTCAAGCTTAACAGATGCTTTCTTTGGAAAGGAAAAAGAAAATGCAATTTTGCGTCTGAATGTTTGCTTTTTGGACCTTCCATTGTATGGCCACGGTGATGGCTTACTGGCTAAACCACAGCTGCTGGAATGGACGTGACCCCCTGAATCCTGAGCCACAAAGTTTTGATTCTCCTCTTGGGTCTCCTCACAGCATGACTCCCTGAAATTACCCTCCACTGCCACAGTGGTGGATTTGAACATTGGACCACTTCCCGGGGCGCTGCACCAAAAGAGAAAAAAATGAGTCAAGTTCACAGAATGATTTGTCAGAAACTGACAATCCATGTTATTCCAACATTATTTGATAAAGTTGTAAAGAGTTTTGTGCTTCAATAACAATGCAAGACAAACCTTTCGTTGTACAAAAGATTTAACATCAATGTCACAAATGTTCTTACATTTGCTTAGTAACATAATGCAGAATTAATTGTTTGTCATAACCTTACTGTAGTGTTTACCATGTGTTGATCTTTCCATGTTTAATTAAACAAATGAATATGTGTGTATGTATGTATGAATGTGGGTGTGTGTATGTATGTGTGCATGTGTGTGTGTGTGTGTGAGAATGTATGCGTGTGTGTGTGAATGTATGCATGTGTGTGTGAATGTATGCATGTGTGTGTGAATGTATGCACGTGTGTGTGTATGCATGCATGCATGCATGCGTGTGTGTGTGCGTGCATTACTGTATATTATTTATACACACATGTATAAAAGGAAAAAACAATTTAACAAAACTTCCCCCACCATTGCATCTCTCTGCGTTGCTCAGCAAGCTCATGTAGGCGTCTGAGAGCTCTCTCCTGTTTCCTCTCATCCTTCCTGGATTTAGAGGCCACGTTGCGGGCGAACTCTCTCTGCTTTAGCTCCTTCAGCCTCTGCAGGGGGACAAAGAGCCTGTTATTCATTCACCTATCTCAGTATGTCAACCACATCAAAGAGATTTAAATAATGATCCTCTATGAGATCATGAATCTTTACCTCTGCTTTAACAACTTTCCATTATTAAGCCTGTGTATCTCTGTTTATCAGTCATTGGGGAAAACACCACAAAAAAGATTAAAAATCTCTTCAAGAGAGAAGGAAGGTAATTAAAGTGTTTGCACACCAATGTTATGTTTCATCAAATTCATTTTCTGTGCAAATGAAAAGGAGCTGAGGATTGGGTTGCTAAACACCATGAAATTGTCCTTTTATATTTTAGATAAAACTCAGTGATGCTAATTTATATTTGTTCCTGGTCTGAAAGGGGCTTGCGTCTTAAATGCAAGATTGATGCAAATTGCCACCAGTGTCTGACATTTAGGTTGTAAGTGCATCCCGGGCATTGAGATGTATTGAATGAGATTATGTCTGTGCGTATTAAAATCATTTAGATAATCTAAATTAACTTCCATTAATAATTCAAGCATATGATATTTATTGGTATTTAAAGACCACACTCCTTTTAAAAGCACCAGACGTCTCTGGGCAACAACCTGCTCTAGAACAGTTATCACATCCATTTAATCCTGAAAGCTTTTACTCAATTATCCATTAATACTTGATGCTTAGCTTAAGACAGATGACAGCCTCTTCTGGAAAAGCATCTTTAGAGCGAGACAGGCTACATGTTGTACTCTGTCAAGGTGGGTTCTGGGGTCAGCGTGTGTATGTGATAGTATCTGCTGGAAGAAAAAATAGTGATATTTCCCCAGGCAGCCTGAAAGAGTCAACATTAGATATTCTACACATGTCGCACTGTTATATACAGTTCAGTGGTGCTGTAACCTCGTCTATTTGAGAAGGCTTCACAGTGACTTGGGTTCATAGTCAAGGTAAAGCAAAGAGGTCACATCGGATATAATTTTGTCATGTTAAAGGGCCACTCAGTGCGGAGTGGAAACACTGGGATAACTGGTTTGATCCCACCAGGATAGGGTCTCTAAGCACACCTGCCTTTTTTCCTTCTCGTCGCTCGCTGCTGGCACAGAATGAGCAAACTCAGCCTCTGATCCAATGCATGCCTTCATTGTCAGTCAGCCTGGCAGAAAATAGCAAACAGGTTGGCGTGGGCTATATTTACTTTCAGGTGTATTGCTTGGGGGAGCTGCTACAAAGCTTAGAAATGAGCCGTTGATGCAAACAGCCCGTATTTCACATGACTGAATGTGGTTACATCATTTATATTAAAACAGGGAGATGATGGGAGAAATGCTAACGTAATACACCGAGAAATCCTTTCATTTAGAGGGGATTGACAAGCCACTTGAGAATAAGTGAAAATTTAAACACAGTTTTTTGACTAAACATGCATTCTTAAGTAAAAGCAACACCAGTCAGAGGCAGACAGTGATGCCAGTGATGATTCACACGCTGACAGGAACACCAGGCCTTTCTGTAGCTCTGCGCTTCCTGTGGGGCCACAAGCCAACCCTAGTCCATTATATTCTCAGCAGACATGCTCTGCCAGCTCCTGAGGGGTGCTGGGCAAATTGTGTCCCCATCTATCAACGCTATTTGTCAAGACACTGAACGGTGCTGATTGGTTGGCTAAGGAATTGTTTTAAACCATGTAAAGTAAAGGCAGGGGCCAAAAATTTGACACGAACGCATCTGACTGACACAAACTAGTGTGGTAGCGCCTGTATTGTGTGAACAAGGGCAAGTGGCTTTTCCCTTCATAATTCATTCATTTCGCTCCTGTTGCGGTGTTCAATAGCAAGGTCACGGGTGGAGGGTTTGTAGATGGTGTTTAGTCAATAGTTCAGTGAGCCCTGTTATTGACAGAGCTGCAAGCCCCAGAGACTCCATGCATTTAGTTTCTGAGTGAGTCAGAGCACAGAGGTCAGGGCCGATATCAAACAGCAGGACAAGTGGTGGAATTAAAGCTTTAACTTGCTATTAAAGGTTACCCTTCTATTTCTAAACACTGGCAGCTCTTAAATCAACATACTGAATGAGAAAACGGCATTGAAGTTATGACACCATTGCGCCGGGCTGAATACCCTGGACAAATTCCTTTTTTCCCTGCGTCTGTAAACACAGTGTCTTGTTGCTCTCTGAGGTCTGTTTGCACTGGTACCTTTGTTCAGTTATTAAACATTCCAAGGTTTCTTACATCACACTGTGTATAATATTCAAACGGCTCAGCGGATTTTGATACTGACAGGACCAGCTGCACTTAAATTGAACCATTTTCACCAAAAGGCTAAGCCTAGAATTTGAAAGTCTTTTCAGAAGCACATATATGAATGTCAGTTGTATGGCTTAATGAATTTGCTGGGTTTAACAGCAGCTCTGACTCCTTTCTGCGACATGCTGGGAAATTAAATTTTGCTCCAGTAAGGGGAAAAACAACAGGAACAAACAATAACAAAACACTACGCTTTCAAATTGTCCTGTCTGCTTGAGATCTATAGGCCCCCAAATTAAAACTCTATAAGGCCGCTGGAACTCCACCAGCTCTCTGGTGGGGGACTAAAGCCATTTGTCTTGTGCTGTACACAGGTGCTACAAAATCTATTTGTTGAAATCTTTTAAAACAGACTATTATACCTTTGCATTGTGTTCAGTGAATATCTCATGGGGCTGAAAACTGGCCCATTACCTGTTTGTGAGCGTGGTCATATGAGTTGATGTGGTTGTCAAACTCCTGATGTTTGTAGTACTGCTTGTCACACAGCTGACAGTAGAAGTTTGCCTTGAGGTCCTCCAGGGCTTTGGCCAAGGTTTTCTCCTTCTCAGCATAGTCCTGAAGCAAAAGGAAACACCATAATCCATCAGATTAATTGCCTACAGTTTATGAAAATACACAATTTACCTGAAACATCCTTTATGAAATCCTTGAGAAATGTGTTTGGGAACATCTCAAAAATGTATAGATATACTTACTACTGTATATACAGCAAATGTAAGGAACAAGAAATGCATTGGCAACAGTTATCTGTTTTTTACATACTTAGCTTTCATAGTATTTATTATCATTGGCCACAGGCAGGAGCAAACAGCAATATGGTCCCGGACCCTCAAAACTCTGCACAT